>WUAW01037505.1:0-13573 GCA_017165845.1 Thaumetopoea pityocampa | reverse complement strand
GGTCGCTTACCCGTATACTTAGGTCTATTTGCCGGACAGGCTAAAAGACTAAGTACTCCCTGACCTATATATATAATACCTGATATAATTATCTATATAAATAAATGCTAATACACATACAGATTAACATCCATGACTCGGGTACACAACGTTCATGACACAAAGTTTGTCCTTAACAGAATTCGAACCAAGAACTGACTGGGACAGAAAGACGGGTCACTGTTAGTGAAACAATCAGTTGTCAAAATTTAACAAACATATCAAGCTTGACTCTACAATGCATCCCAAGAGTAGAGTTGATTGAAGTGTGCCTATATCCAACATGAGTTGATTGAAGTGTACCTATATCCAACATGAGTTGATTGAAGTGTACCTATATCCAACATGTGTTGATTGAAGTGTACCTATATCCAACATTTAATCTCAAAAAGCTAAAGAATCAAGTAGTATCATTTATAAATTATCAAAAGAATTACAATAGAAAATATTTCAGTGCCCTCAAATCATTTAAAAAATATATATGTAATATTTTTATAGAGATGAACCCAATTAATCATTTCATTACACATTTACTCACCAATGAACATGTATGCACATTGTCCAGTTCAGACACACGCACACACACATACATGCCCCCACCCTGGGTCTCAACCACAATGGTAGAGAGCATGAATACGATCCAACCCTTCAGGTCCATGCGACAATTATTCAAAGAGAATAGTTTAACAGAAAGGATTGTAAGGTCGGCAATAAGCAACCCTAGAACATACGATCGACTGAAGTGTAGCATATAAATTAGAGTTTTATCACGACGGGATTAAGTTGAATTTTCAATGTGAAATATTTGGTGGTTGAGTAGGGTTGTCCGAATTTCGAAATTCCAGTATATTTAGAATATTTATACATTTGTCCGCGGCACGGACGGCAACACGGATGAGACCTTGGCGATACATAATGGGTACAGTGATTTAGTACAACGCCATTGCCGATTTTAATATAATTATAGTGTGGCCGAATATTATTTGTTCTGTTTGTTCGCAACCAACTCGGAAACGTAACGCTTCGAACGCGAAATTCACAAATGTTGGTGAAAGTCCGGGTATAATAACGGCACGGCTGTGAGGCGCCGGCACGGTAATGGCGTCACTCCATCTCTTCAAATGGATGCTGTGAGAACCAGTGAAGAGATGTACCATGATAACCCGTTATGCCCGTTAGGGCATCAGCGTTGTCCTGTTATGCAGTCAAAATTTACTATTTTATAAACAACAACGCGATATCCAAAACGCCTGCCATGCGTGGTGTCGGCGCACCTCCAACGGCCACGGAGTGGGGCGTAGGCGGGGAGCCTAGCCGGCAGCGCGGGCGCAGCGCGGGCAGCGCCCGCCACTCAGCATACGGACGCAGTGCCATTCGGACACTTTTCATTGATTAGGCCTGTATAAGGACTTTAAATGTAAACGGGCTGTATTTATTGCTACAAATTTCTATCAAAACAAAAGTGTCCGAATGGCACTGCGTCGGTAAGCTGAGTGGCAGGCTCTGCCCGCGCTGCGCCCGCGCTGCCGGCGTGGCTCCCCGCCTACGCCCCACTCCGTGGTCGTTCAGGTGCCCTGACACCTGGAGACTATGGCAAATGCCTCCTTTTTAAGGAGCTGGCCTATGTCCAGCAGTGAACTTCTACGAGTTGATAATGATGATGATGAAACTTGACATAAATACCTACTATGTCAAGTTTCGAGTAAGGATAATTTTTAAATTTTGTTTATTGGCTTAAATTATATGATATTTTTGGACTTTTTAACTTTTGGGCCTAATTTTTCTTCAACCTATTAATAAATGACTTGTTGACTTATATAATTATTTTCGATTTCACGCTTTCATTTTTATATTAACACTAGCTTTTGCTTGCGGCTCCTCCCGCGTGAACGTCGGTTTATCGCTACATGGAAAATTTTAACACAATCATAGATTTGTATATAAAAAGCCTTTGAAACACTTTTACTTGACCTCTCGCACCTTAACGGCGGCTACTAAAACAGGGTTCAAGCTGTATCTTCAGTTCTACTAGACTAATTTTGATGAAACATGCTGCATTATTTAAGTCAGAATAGTACCTTTAAGACTGTAATAGTTTAACTAAAATCTGTCAGTTGACTTTTGCGTGAAACCCGAACAAACAAACATACATCGACGGATTTGGTTTCAAAAGCACTTAATTACTCGATCTGAGTAGTTTGTTTTTAAATATATTTGATTTTTGAAAATTTGACATTTAACAATTTTATAATTATATATATAGATATATAGAGAAATATATACATGTGTTTCTGTTTTGTGTAGACTCTATGCTTAGATAATATTATTTTTTTGCAAATTTATCAACTTCAAATGTGTTCTTGACAGCTTGACAGTACTACTCATTTTGAAAGATTTAACTTTTTAACGGTAGTGAAGTTGTGGTCGACCCCTGGGGGTCGATACAGACGACTTTGGGTATCAATGATTTATACCAACACGGACCCAAGTTTAACGTGCTTCAAAAATAACCAAGGAATTGTCAACATTACAACAATCCATTCGAGCAAGTGTTCGATTTATACCAACANTCAAATGTGTTCTTGACAGCTTGACAGTACTACTCATTTTGAAAGATTTAACTTTTTAACGGTAGTGAAGTAGTGGTCGACCCCTGGGGGTCGATACAGACGACTTTGGGTATCAATGATTTATACCAACACGGACCCAAGTTTAACGTGCTTCAAAAATAACCAAGGAATTGTCAACATTACAACAATCCATTCGAGCAAGTGTTCGATTTATACCAACGCGGACTCAAGTTTAACGTGCTTCAAAAATGACCAAGGAATTGTCAACATTACAAGAATCCACTCGAGCAAGTGTTCGATTTAAACAACTTTAAAATTTAATTTTTTATATTCAGTAGATGATGAAAAATCTTTTTTTTTTTCAATTAAATGAGTAAACGGCTTATATTTGTCAAGCAATTTCCATAGTAGAAACAGTCTACTGAATACCACCGTGTGTAATTACAAAGCACAATTATTCATTTAAACGTTAGTACCTCTTAAAACGAGTCGCGTAAAGTATTAACCGTATCTCCACATTCTGCACATTTGGGCTTCCACTAATATGGAGATGGACTACATATATGAGCATTTAATTTTTTTACTGCTCATCATCATTCATTCATCATTATCAGCTCGTGGAAATCCAATTGCTGGACACGGACCAGCTCTTTAAAATAAGTGATTTGCCATAATCACCACGTTTCGAAAGCGACTTGAAGATAATAATATAATAGATTTTGATAGATAAAAAGGATAACGATGCCGCTCATTATCCTTGAACTGCCCTTAGTTGTTTATCATCACATCCACGGGAAGAAATGAAGTTACGCTATTGTATATCATGCCGGTGTCACCAGCAATTAGTGTTCATTCATTTTAATTTATCGTTATTGATAAATTAAAATTAATAGGTAAGTACATCAATCGGTCTTATATCTCGTCGATTTTCATTTGTCACATCTATTGCAACAATTGAGATTGACGCACCATCACATTGTTTTTACATATGTATTATTAATACATTATAAAAAAAAGTTAACAAAAAATAAAACCAACTTCATAAAAAGACACTAAAATTATTCCACGTGGGGTGTTTTTAGTTTATACTACAAAAAAGTTCTATACATTCAGAATAGTTTAAATATGAAGTCCTATTCCACTCTGGCACAGCCGAGGGTAAGACTGAAATTGTGAAAACGGCAGTGACCATGCAGAATAGTGATCATCAAAATTCTATGAGCACGGTACTATTTCCGTGGAGGCGCTCGGCAATTGGGTGCTGGGGCGATGGGCGCTAGACGGTCAGGGGTAACTAAACACTCACCGCTCGACTAGCTCAACTGAATAAAGCTTGGTTTTATTATCTTAGATTTTGTTACCAAAGTCTGCTTTCCGATTCAATTTTAAACACTTGATCTTCAACATTCTTAATGGACAGTATCACTATTATCCTTATCATCAGCTCATGGAAGTACACTGCTAGATATTGGCCACTTCTTTTAAAAAGGAGGGATTTGGAATCTCTACGCTTGACGGGTGCCTTGGAGATCGCAGTTGAGTTCCTGCCCATTATCCTGGTACACGCCTTAGCTGGTTCTCTCAACATCTACGAGAAGAGATTGAGTGACGCTATTATTAATGATGATGTCGCACAACAAATGGTAATATTGACTTTCATATATTTTTCTTTGAGTCGATATCCATTGATAAAATCGGCAGCAACAAATTCTTAAAATTTTCTTCTTTAAAGTGAGTCAAAACACTGGGTTAATACCATTCCACTCTTACGCAACTATGGCATCTTCTTTCTTTCTGGAGACTAACCAATTCCATTACAAACTAATTCCATTTCAACAACAATATAATCAAAATGATTCTACTTTACGTGTTTCTAACAACATTGGATATAACTCCATTCGGTTGGTAATATTTAAAAGAAACAATTAAAATAATAATAATTAAAAAATATACAATTGTAATAATATTTTTTTTTGAACTTTTTAAAATTTTGTATTGATTTTGTTTTGAAATGAGATTGGAACAGAATTATTATTGGCTTCCAGGGTATGCCTGCTGATCAACACTTTCTTATTGATCTGGCTGCAGGGTTCAGGCCTCCCCTTAGAATGAGTGGGGTTAGGCTATACTGTACCACGCTGGCCTGATGCGGGTTGGCAGACTTCATACGCCGTCGAGAAAATCTCTCAGGTACGTTTCTTCCTGTTATATTTTTCTCCACCGTTTCAAAAGAGTAATAATTAATTAATAAATTGCATATGGTTTTAAAAGGCAGAGATTCAAACTCAAGATCTAAGACTTGAGAATAGATGATTATACCAGTAGGCTGCTTCTGCTTACGCATTTCATGGATCTTGCCAATGTTATGAATGGATCTTGCCAATTTATGAATGCCATCCTACTTTAAATTGTCCGCTTTTTCTAATACGCTTTCTCCAATGGCTCTACAATGACTTTTCCATCACTTATAGCCAAGCAAACAAACTCAACGAATTGATTAATCTAATCAAGATCAATTGATCTCAGCGGCAAAAGCCACATAAATCAACGTCGAACCAAATAAATAAACGCTTTACTAATTAATACTTTTATTTTCTTGATTCTAGAACTGTTTCCATTTTCACGATATGACAATAAATAAAAAAGTTATGTCCATTTTTCTATAGTATCAAACTTTAAACTGCTCACCTGAACAAAAATAAAATAAATAAAAAATAAAATAAATAATTAAAATGCAGTGAAACACCTCTTCGGCTACAAAAACAATTATGTTCACATACCGAGTCGCGTGGCGTTAGAAATTATGACTAGAAGAATGACCAGGCGGAATGTGGAAGGCCGAAATTCTTGGAGAGAGGTTTCCCCCTACGCCCCATCGCTACAGCCGAGGTATGTGGTCGAATTAGGGATGCAATCGTTGTCTGGAATTCGCACGTTTCCAGTTGCAATAATAACTTTTATTTCTTTTAATGGGGGCTTTTAGTTTTTATCAGCGTTTATTTCTTTATTTATTATTAGTTTTTTAAATTATATATGTAACGTAAATAACGTAAATTTTATTAGTAAGTAACTTAATGATGAACGTTGTGAGTACCAGCTAAAGGATGTATCAAGACAATGGGCAGTAGCGTTAGCATGATATTCTATCAAAAGCAATTGTGATCTCCAAGACGCTTGCCAACCGTAGAGATGTAAATCCCGGCTAATCCCTCTTTTTTAAAGAGGAATCCCATGTCCTGCAGTGCACTTCCAAAGGCTGATTCTGGTGATGATCATGAAGTAATGTAAACAAGAAAGATTTTGTTACAAAAGTGATCTTTTGTGACTTTATAAACTTCTATTAATTGTTGTGTGGCGCCGGGATAAAAATAGCGTCACTCCATCTCTTCCCGTGAATGCTGTGAGAATCAGCGAAGGGGAGTAGCAGCGTCATCTACTGCGATCTCCAAGATGATGATGATGATGATGAAGCTTCTAATATGTTATCAATAATTATGTTTGCAATAAGAATAGTTAACACTTTTCTCCAGATAATATTTTTTTAAAATATTCATAACCATATTCATTTATTGAAATGAAATATGAAATGAAATATATTTATTTGTATGAAACATGGTATACAGAAGTTGTTTAAAAAAAACTAGAAACAGGACGTTCCGCCCGTACAAGACACGCAAACAGTCAACAGTCACAACGTCACAAGCGAAAACTCTGATCGCTGTAAAAACAATTTACAATAAGCCAATCTTATGNTTCTAATATGTTATCAATAATTATGTTTGCAATAAGAATAGTTAACACTTTTCTCCAGATAATATTTTTTTTAAATATTCATAACCATATTCATTTATTGAAATGAAATATGAAATGAAATATATTTATTTGTATGAAACATGGTATACAGAAGTTGTTTAAAAAAAACTAGAAACAGCACGTTCCGCCCGTACAAGACACGCAAACAGTCAACAGTCACAACGTCACAAGCGAAAACTCTGATCGCTGTAAAAACAATTTACAATAAGCCAATCTTATAGTGTATTGTTTTGTGTACTTATTTGTATGACTTAATTAATTTTCAATTAATATAATATAAGATGGTTTATATTTAAAATTCATATGCGAGAAACAATGGCTTTCAATTCACAGGTTTTACCCAGTTTGGGAGTCAGAAATTCTACAAATGTGATCTTTCCCCTATATGGTCATATAGCCAAATCAGCTTGGAGACATTTTTGCATTTGCAATAATGTACGGTCAGCAGTTAATATTATGTTACTTCTATAGGTAGGTTCTTAGTATTTTGTACACATTAAATGTAATTTAATATATATAACTAACTTCTAACGCCACTTGTAAGCGACTGAAGCAAGAATGTGAGGCACGTGGTAGCTAGCGCAAATTGGTTTATTTCGGTTTTAGTTATTGTGTGTACAAACACTACTACAATAGAAACGCAAAAACGTCTCCAAGCTGATTTATCTGTAGTCTAGTCTTGTTTATTTTTAGTCACTAATTGTACAAAATCGGCATGACTGAAAGAAAAGTCTATTACATTCTAATTTTCAAATCTCAACTAAATTTGAACTTATTTCGTTATGTGTTGCCAGATGCGTAAAACTTTTTGCAACGTGAAGCATGCCGATTCGCTAAATATTTTTAAAAATTTATTAAAGCAGCACTACTGTGTGCTATAATTCATAATTATTATATTTGTGTCATTATTAATAGTAATTTGTATTATATTATATAATTTTGTCCCTATAATTTTTCTAATAATCAATGTTCACTGTTTTACGTGTCTTCTGAAATTTCGAGAAGCCATGATAATGTTAAGGTACAGCCCCTCTAACCAAGTTGACAAGTTCTACAATCGTTAATGCTAATCGAAACGAAAACAATGTATTGAAATGACATTTCTAATCGCCAAGTCATTTGTGACTTATCGTTTTGAGATGTCATTCCAATATTTTTTCGTTTCTATTAGCGTTAACGATTATAGAAAGTCAACTTGGCTAGAGGTACAGGTCGGGTATCGATCCGAGACCTTTCGATGCTCAGATTTAAGACGAGTCCTTATCCACTACGCTATTACATCTCTAGGTGATGTATTTTATATATACTTATATAATCATCATTATTAATGGGATCCATGGAAGCCCACTGCTGTTCATTGGTCTCCTACTTAAAAAAGATGGGTTTTGCCATAATTTCCACGCTTGGCAAGCGTTTTGGAGATCGCAGTTTCTTCTTCCTCATACTTACATACATATTATGCATACATAATAAATATCTTTTTTTGTAGTACGAAATCGAAGTTGTAACATTAAGAGCTGTAGATTCTGTTTACACACATACATACATACAATTAAATCTTTTTCTCTGTTTTCTACGGCAGGCATCTATATATAAATAATAAATAGATATAGCAAGACGCAAATTTCTAAATATTTATTTTTATTGGTGGCAACACACAACAAGACACGAACGCACAATGCGTAGTTACGTATTAATCACGCGATACGCGGCAGGAACGGCCGCTCGTTAATCATCGGGCGGTTGGAACGGGCCGTCCGCCCCACCCTGCCCCGCCGCTCCTCCCCCCCTCTCCCGCAATCTCGTAGGGGACATAGCTTTTTGTTAATTAATCTGTACTTATGTGTTGATCTTACATACATATATACTATCACGACGAAATAATCGAACGTGTTTTTTTATTTATTAGACAAATTTGCTAATAGAAAAGTGCACAAGCAACAATTTTATTTATATATCATAGAATTATTAAACTTTAGTAAAATAAACAAATTGTTGGTAAAACATACAAAGTTATACAGACATAAAAAATATTAATTAAAAAAGCATTATTTTAGAATATAGTAATAATCATCTTCATCATAAGCCCGTGCAGGTCTACTGTTGTATATAAGCATGAGGATGCCATAAGGAGCTCTAATCTCCACGCCTGGGAGGCATCTTATAAATTGCTGTAGATTTTGATTTAATGAAAGGTCATGGCAATGTTGCCATGCCATAATGCAGAACGTGGAATCCAACCTACGGCAATAGGATAATGGATTGATAAATATCCAACGTACTAGGCGAAAAAAATAGGTATGGTAACATTAATTATATCGTACCACTAACATACGATAGTCAACCATGGTTATTACAGAGAATGCCGGATATAAGTATGAATGATAGAAATATTAAGTCCTTACCAATGGAATTACAATAACGAAAAAGAAAAAAGATTTTTTTTTAATAATTAATTTTAATCGTTTGAAAAAATGTTATCGATCACTTCCACCTTTTTATAGGAAGTTCATTGATTCCTTTGTTAATATTTCTGGGAACAGGAATCGTAGTTTGTGATGGATCCGTTTCCACTATCATTTTCTATTCTTCATTTCAACTTACGTTTCTGTCACCCGGAAAATCTCCAGAAGGTAAGCATTGGAAACAATACCGAACTATGTGTTCGTTAACGATGGCTAACATATAATTGATTCTGGGGTCTGTACCTGCAACGCTAGATCCTGGCGGTATGATTGAATGAATGAATGGATACTCTATTTGCTAATATATAGGTATTTGGAAAATAACACAGTATTTTAAATTTACCATAGTCATGAACAAAACAAAGTCAGAGGAAAACCAAATGGCCCGAAAACAATTGAATAACTAATTTCGTAACAGAACTTCACTAGCTCTAATTTGAAATAAATTTGAATTTGGAATTATAAAACAACAGACATTTGAGTGCAAATATGCCAGTATTTGGATTCAATAATTTCATAGATAATATACGTATAATTTATTGCACAGATATCGACAAAAATGTTTATATGTACTAAATCTCTAAGTACTCTTGATAATAACCATTTATAACCAATGCAATAGTTTCAAGAATGTTGCAAATAAATAGATTATACAAAACTGAAAATGCTAAATGATTAAGAACATTTCTGAATTGTCTTATAATAAATTCCATGTTCTATCGTAATTTGGCATATACTAGTATGTATCCGCAGAATGAATCTCAAAAGATAGGTTTTTAGAATATAATATATAGACGATTAATCTGGTTCCAACATAGTATAGTTATGACTGACAGCAAGCCAACAAAATTGTACTTTTATTAATATTTATGTTCAAACAATTTTCTTGTTCAAGTTATGTGATTGATTGGTGAACAAATATACTTGGAATACATTCTGGAATGTATATCTACAAAGGAAAATAATAACTGACGACAGTAATGAGTGACTGAGAGTCTATATTATCTCCGGAGGTAGGCAAAATAGATCCTGTTGAAGAGGTAAGAAGTTACCACAATCTGCGTTGTTGGTAAAAATGCAGTGTAATCACTAGTTTCTCTCGCAGCCAATTATCATGGCATCCACAGGAAGAAATTGTACGATTTTAACTTATTTAGCCATCCAACCGACACTACAGATCTCCGAAAAGGTATCCACAGAAATAGTATAATTTTAACATATTTAGCCATTCACCCGACAGATCTCCGAAAAACATAAGTTTTCAAATAAATTTCAAAGCATTCATATCATTTCACATTTTTCAAAACGTATCATCAGAATAGATACACCAGGAAGCCAGTGAACTATATATTTGGACACGTTTGAATTCTGCCGACCACTTTTTATCTGTTGTGCATGGTGGAGAAGATTCTCCTAAAGTTGCCATCTTCATGAATCTGTTTCAGCGTTAACCCTTTCTTGAACAGATACTTAATGAAGTCGTGGTGTTCTATTTTCTCCATTTTTAAAATCCTTTCACTTAATTTTAAATAAATTGTTGTAAATTCTTAATCAAAAATTAACTAAAAAATTAATGAATATAATGAAGGTAGTACGAAATAAATATTTTAATCATGTCTACTTTTGCTGCGTACTTTTCATCCGGGAATTTTCAATGAGGGCGGATCGAAAAGTACGCGTTCTTATGTAGACATGATTAAAATATGTAATTCGTTCTACCCACGTTACATTATTTATTTTTCTATGACGCTATGCTTTAAAACATAGACAACAGACGTTTTTTTTCAAAAAAGCCGTCCAAATGAAATAGTTCTGCTTCTGATTTTATGAACTCTTCTCTCTCTCTTCTTCTGGGCTGCTGTCTCCACTGAAATCAGAATGTCTACTATCCGCAACTCATTCAAATATACATACATACACTCACGCAGACATCCAAAGGTCACAAGGGTAGGCCGAGACCATAGTGCATACTGCATATATATACATACAGGCCTATTTCCCATAGGGGTAGACAGAGACCATTTCATTCCACCTGGTACGATCGTTCAGTGTAGTAAAGTGGCTATCCGCAGCCCATATTTAAAAGCTGACTGGTAGAAAATGTACTTGAATTTAAGTTCGCCTTTACATATATAACTAGCTTTTGCCAGCGGCTCCGCCCGCGTAAATATCAGTTTTCCGCTACATAAGGAATCCCGACACAACCATAGATTTATACAAAAGGCCATTAACCATTTTAAGTTGACCTCTCGTAACTTAACAGTGGCTATTAAAACAGAGATCAAGCTGTATCTTCAATTTTACTGCACCGATTTTGATGAAACATGCCGCATTATTTAAGTCGGAATAGTAACTCTAAGACTGTATCAGTTAAACCAAAATCTACCCACTGGTTTATGCGTGAAGCCCGAACAAACAAATATACAAACAAACAAACATTGACGGATTCGGTTTCAGAAGCTCCTAATTAGTATATCTGAGTAGTTTGTTTTTAAATGACTTTGATTTTGAAAATTTGACATTTAACAATGTTATAATAGTATAGATGTATAAAGTGTAAATAAATAAATAAAAATAGGTCTGGCTTGGTAACCTCTATCGAATGCAAGCAGAATGAGGGTAGCTTAAGGCTACTTAGTGACTACAACACCAAACAGTAACGTGGCCAATCCAAAAGTTTTGGTGGTATCATAAATTGGTCTATTGTTAAAAGAGCTTAATACCTATGTACTTACTATTAATGTATTATGAGCCCAAATAAAGATGGTTGTTTAAATTAATTGCGAATGCATAACGCAGAGATTGCGTAAAATAGAGCTGCCCCATCATTCAAGTTTTCTTTGATATTATTCTCGCCTAACACCTCCATCATGTTCGCACTGTACATTAATCATACACGTACGGACAAGAATATTTCGTGTGTTAGTATACATAAATGTACCTACATAAGCAAAAGGGTAATTTAGCTCTTAATATATAAGTTAGACGTTTCAGTTTTGTTAGTCATGGTTTTATTTTTAGGTCGGGGAGTATTCAGTCTTTTAGCTTGTCTGGCAAATAGACTTTAGTATACATGTAAACAACCCCGGCCTCCCGAGCTACTACTGTCTCTCCCTTCTCCTGCCGAGATAGTGATATCCTATACCCTATAGTCCTTTTCTCAAATTCCATATTCCTTACTCTTCTTCCTTTTAGTGGGAACGCAATGAGGAACTTTAACATTTTTGAACCTTATAAAAATGGCGGCGTCGTGGTTCGTCACCCGATATATCTTGTTTCCTAAAGGGGCGATAAATGGGCTACGGATAGCCTATTCTTCGGTAGTATAGTGGTCAGTATCCCTACGTATCACGTGGAAGACCGGGGTTGGATTCCCCGCTGGAGAATCAGGGAAAAGGCGTGATTGTATATATGTATGTATGTCATGGTGTTGTTATAATGTTTAACTCCAGAATATATGAAAAGTTAAAAACTTAACTTGTCCAGTAAAAAAATAATCTGGCTTCACAGTTTGGATCTAGCCATGGTTTCAGAGCAGGTAACAATGGTCAAAGCTCTATTGAGCGTCACTAATACTGATGAAGACTTTTAAATCTTGCATATTCGGAAGCGGATTGCAAAAATTGTATGGATATTTGACATGATAAATTGTATATTCTCGAAAATTTGAAAGATTATACATTACGTTCTTTGTTTGAGATTTATTACCCTGGTCGTTGAACTTTCAATCGAAGGACCTTCTGCCCTTCCACTAGAATATTTTTATATTTTCACCGCTAACTACCCCTAAGTTGATACTTCCACAACGGATATTGGCAAAATTGTACCAAATGGATAAAATGCCATAAATTAAGACAGAAGAAGAAGAAAGAAAATACATACTATATTATTTTTTTCGGTTGATGATGCAAAATTATATTAATTACAATATTGCTCAGGCGTCTGAATCTATGTGAGCGGGATGGCGATATTTTTACGTTGGAACAACAGAGATACGTAAGTAGTGATAGTTGAATGTTATGTTTTTGGTATAATATGCCACCACATAGTGAATATTTACATATGTATATATAACATAATTATATGCTATTTAAATTCATTATTCAATGTGATAAATAATTTGAATTAGAGCACTTAATAAACAAGACTTGTGTGTATGGCGCCTACATAATAATAGCGTCACTCCACTTCTCCACGTGGGCACTATAACAACCGGCTAGAGTATTGATACCCGAAGTGGTCTATATCGACCCCCAGGGGTCGACAATGACCTGCAAGGGGTCCACGCCAACTGTAAAAGCACATTAGAAGTTAATATATTTACAAAAAAAAATATATTAACTACGCTTTGGGGGTCTACCCAAAAGTGAAAAACATCACATGTGGTCTACAAGACAAAACAGTTTGAAGACCTCTGAGTTAGAGGTGTACCAGGATAATAGGCAGCAACGTTATCCTGTTATTCAATCAAAATCTACTGGGATTTCCAAGACGCCTGCAAAGCGTGGAGATTAAATCCCTCCTTTTTATGAAAGTCCATATCCAAAAATGGACTTCCACGAGCTGAAAATGATGATAAAACAAGACTAAGTCTTGGTCCTTACATTTTCGGAAGACCAAGACGGCAAAATCAATATGGACAAATCACAATTATTCATTTACTTAAGCTCTTGTTCACAAAAGTTG
>WUAW01037503.1:0-10717 GCA_017165845.1 Thaumetopoea pityocampa | reverse complement strand
GACGTGTCGGGTGGCGAAACACGACGCCGCCATTTTAAGGTTCAAAAGCGTTAAAATGCCTCATTGCGTTCTCACGAAAAGTAAGGAAAGGAAAGAGGTTGACGTAGGAAAGGTGTATTGAGTAAGGAGTATGGAATTTGGGAAAAGGATTATAGGGTATAGGATACTACTATTTCGGAAGGAGTAGGAAGAGACAGTAGTAGCTCGGGGGGCCGGGGTCGCTTACCCGTATACTTACGTCTATTTGCCGGACAGGCTAAAAGACTAACTACTCTCTGACCATACATACTTCATCAATCACCTCATATAGCTATGAATCCTATCCATCCAAAGGTTGTCTGGAAAAGATCGCATATTGCGATAAGATCGCCCAATGTATACTCTATTTCTTGTTTATTAATTGTAAAAAAAAATGTTTGTAAAAAAAATTATATTGGTGTATAATAAAGAGTAATATAAATAAATTAAAATAAACTAAAATAATGAATACTAAACAGTACCTACTCATGAACAATTTCCATTATAGGAATCCGTTATTTAATTATATTCTATAAAAATGACAGCTTCTAATAATAACGCGTTGTTACTTGTCTCAATATATTCTTGATTTTATATTAAACGGTTGGTGTTGCTGAAAGCAGAAAGTTCAAACTGTTTACAAACTTCACGTTCCTGTGAGAATCGGTGATTTCTCGTGTGAACAGAGCGCGGCGTGGGAAGCGATGGCCGGGTCACAGGTCGGGATAATTACGGGCTCACCGATCGGGCTGAGCGGCGCTCGGGCAAGTACGGGGAGCGGAACTATAGTAAATACATACTTACTATTTAGTTGTTCTCATTAAATCATCCTATATATATATAATAATTTTTATTATAGCAGAACTCCACTGCTGGATACGAACCTCTTCCATATAAAGGTTTGTAGTAATTTCCACGTTCGGGAGCTGTCTTTAATTGCAACTTGAGATCGCAGTAGATTGACAGGAAAACCCGGCCTGCTCATGAATTTGGTGCATCCCTGAGCCGGTTCTTATAGCATCCATATGGACGAAGAAGAGATGGAATGCATTATTATTATATCGGCATTATATTATAGCAGGCATTCTATATAATAAATTTCATATTTTATTTCAATGTTGCATCACTGAAAAGTCCATTGATTTTTAGTCTTTTTTAAAGGTTGACAGAAATACACAAGTAAAAATAAAATGAGCTTTTCAATTGCACGATTTTCCGACTTGCATACTATTATAAAATTGTTAAATGTCATATTTTGTAAATCAAAGATTCATAGATACATACACTCACGCCGATATCCCATAAGGGTAGGTATAGACTATAGTAGATATATACTACATATAGTCACCCCTCATTCCCATTGGGGTAGACAGAGACCACTTCTTTCCACCTGCTACGATCGTTTAATGTAACAAAGAGGATATGTAACATCGCCACTTACCATCAGGTGGGACTGTAGTCAAGTGTTAGCTTATTACAATTAAAAAAAAAATATCCGCAGTTCACATTTCGCCCCTGTGGGCAACGAGACGTGTCGTGTGGCGAACCACGACGCCGCCATTTTATGAGGTTCAAAAGTGATTAAAGTTTCTCATTGCGTACCCACGGTTTAGTGGAAAGGAAAGGAAAAAGGATGAGGTAGGAAAGATGTATTGAACTAGGAATATGGAATTTAGGAAAAGGACTATAGGGTATAGGATACTACTATCTCGGAAGGAGTAGGAAGAGACAGTAGTAGCTCGGGAGGCCGGGGTCGCTTGCCCGTATACTTAAGTCTATTTTCCGGACAAGCTAAAAGACTAAGTGCTCTCTGACTTGTAAATCAAAGATATTTAAAAAAACCACTAACAACGACTAATTAAGGGCTTCTGAAACCAAATCCGTTGATGTTTTTTTCTTTGTTTGTTCGACCTTCGCGCAAGAACCAGATGGTAGATTTTATTTAAAATATTACAGTTTAAAGTTACTATTCCGACTTGAATACTCCGGGATGTTTCATCAAAATCGGTCCAATAGAATTGACGATACAAGTTGATCCCTGTTTTAGTAGCCGTCGTTAAGGTACGAGAGCCCAAGTAAAAGTGGTTCTAAGGCTTTTTATATTAATATACGATCGTTTCGGGATTTCCCATGTAGCGGAAAATCATGCGGGTGGAGCTCCACCCGCATGATTTTCCGCTCTAAACTAGCTTTTATACGCAGCTGCGTATAAAAGCTAGTTTAGAGTAACATTTTTATCAAATACGTTCGCGTGTAACTTTATACAAATAGATCTCTAGACGTGTCTAGATGTGTACGGTGTGTGATTGGATTTTGTAAATTTAATCTAATCAGATAATTAATTAACGAATATTGTAATAAAAGTGTCATTAAACATCCGCTATTAAAAGGTAATTTTCATACACTATATAACGTTAGGTAAAGTGTTTTCATATGATTACCATAAGCCATTAGGCGAGGAGTATGAAGGTGTGCAATCGTGAGACTGACGGTATTCCCAAAGTAAATCGGGCCATAATTTTAGTTAAGCGGTCGTGAGGTTCCTGTGTGAACAACCCGTGAGAGTTGGCGGTCACGCTCTGAACTTAAGGTCAGGAGAGCATTACTCAATTTAAAGCATACATTAATTTGTATAATGAAACTGTGGATTACTCGTTGCACGTGAAGTAATAACTGAGTCTCAAGTATGTTTTATTTACTGTTGTAGTAAATGAGAAAGCAGCTCACTTGATGGCAAATGGTTATTGTTATAGTCATCCTCAGAAGATTCGAGATCCGCTAATGGGTACACCTTATAGGTCAGGGAGTACTTAGTCTATTAATTAACCTGTCTGGCAAATAGACTTAAGTATACGGGTAAGCGACCCCGGCCCCCCAAGTTACTACTGTCTCTTCTTACTCCTTCCGAGATAATAGTTTCCTCTATCCTATAGTCATTTTCCTAAATTCCATATTCCTTGCTCAATACACCTTTCCTACCTTACCCTCTTTTCTTTCTTCTCCACTAAGCCGTGAAAACGCAATGAGGAAGCAATAACTTTAACAAAATTGAACCGTATAAAATGGCGGCTTTGTGTTCACCACCCGATACGTCTCTTTCCCCGCGGGAGCGAAAAGTGTGCCACCTTGCTACACTAAACGAGCGTAGCAAGTTGAAAGAAGTGGTTTCTGTCTACTCCAATTCTTTGGTAGTATAATGGTCTGTATCTCCGCCTGTCATGCGGGAGACTAGGGTTCGATATCTCGTCTGCGAAAAGATTATGGTAAATCCGTCCTTCTTAAGCAGGAGGCTCATATCCAGCAGTGGAGCTCCACGGTTTTATAACGAATGTTATTTAAACATGATGTAACTATTATACTAAAAAATAACATTGCACTAAACATTGGTAACTACTAATTAACATATTGGTGATATCGTAATGAAGTCGTGTAGAATCGTACAGTAGAAATGGTATAGGTTATTATTACAGTAGACATTAAAGTCGCGAGCCCAATGTTTATTTATAAATGCTAATATATTTTAAAGCCATTATTGCGGGTGTTCTGCTATAATCATTTCAAATGATTATTAATTTGTGATATAAATTATCTACGCTAACAAGAATCTCATTAAATACGTTTAAAATGAATTTAAGCGCGGCTCAAAGGTCCTAGATACCAAGATAAAATATACGATAAAACATTTTATCTGTGTTGTGGGCGCGGTAGTTTTTATTATTGTATATTATAGCGGGTTATTTAATAAACCTTAAAAGGAATTTAGGCGGGAAACAAGGGATTCCGGTGTTCTTTACTATTTCTTCCTAACTAAAACCCCACACTTATATGACAAAAGCGTTTTTTTATTATATATTTATTAGACGACTCAATTATAGATTTAATTAACAGTTTAGTAACTAAAACGTTAAAAGAACATAAATACACCGGTGTGCACTGACGATGATGATAATTAAATGACTATCTAAACAGGATAAATTCTAACATGATTTTGGATTTTAACTTGCTTGACTTTCTGCATTTTGTTTACTTTTAGTTTTGAGTTTGTTTAAAATAAAATGGATATTTGTTTGGAAATATTCGTTTTTGTTTGTTATAAGGAACATTCAAAATCAGATTCATAAAATGGCAACAAGATCAGAATCTGCATCAAATTCGATTGTCGTTAGAACTAAGATATTTATACTTTAGAACCAATGAAAATATATGAATAATAATTTCGAGGAATACACGGAAAAGGCTCCTCTACTAGTTAAGTTTCTTTTCTAACCCTTTACAGAAGCGGTAAGTAACAAATTCCACTAAGGGTAGATCGCCGAAGTGGTATTGTGCCTCCAAAAGATATGGACGTGGCGATGGCTTATGTGTAGATGTTCAACACTGTCACTTTGCTAAGTGTTTAGCAAGTCGGTGTTGTTAAATATCTACTAAGTCAGTTGACTCCAAGTAAATCCAGTCTAACACTATCATGACCTAAGTTAGTGACAGTTTCTTTCCATCTAGGTGAGGATTCTGTTGAGTATGTAAACGTTACCTATTTAGGTAAAAAGATAACAAATTTAAAGAGAGTAGTTTTGACGACGAATAGAATAAGTATAGCAGGAAAAAATATGTATGTGCTTATATATTGTGCTGTGGTCACAAAAATAGTTTTTGTGTAAAATGTACTACTAACTTATAAAGAAATTAATAGATATGTATTTACATAACTATCACACTTACTTAATCCTATCAAAGGTTAATAACAGATTGGAATGCGAGAAATTCTAATGTTTTATGGTTATACGAGATGCCGAAAAGAAAAACGTTACGAACAAAAATTCATTTGATGTTCTTTTCTATATCAATAGTTAGAAGATTTGATATAGCTCTCATTAAACAACCCTATAAGAGATTAATAACATGGCTTCCATACTTGGGGGGGCCTTAATTCGCAATAAGCGTAAAAGGCATTTAATAATGCAGACGTCCGCTCACGTGCGTGTTATATGAACAAATACCCAGCAATCGGCGTAATGAACGTATGGGGGCTTAGGGGGTGTGGGCGGGGGTTGCGGCGCGTGCCGGCCACGCGACAGTCTTATAATACCGCCCGCACGGGGAGGGCGAAGGGCGTACATCACGGTTTTGTTACATCTATCTTGATTAAAAGTCTGGAAGGACAATTTAATAAATGGAAGTTATTTATGGTAGTCTCGATATTATACAAAAACTATCTTTGCTCAAATTGAATTGGAAATTCTTACCTCCGGACCAGAAGGCGAGATCTTGAGACAACAGGTCACCATTAGAGTCTCATGTAAGGAGATATGTGACGTCAATGAACTGGCAGTCGGTGCTGTCATAAAAATCTACATTATAGTATCTACATCATACTATTTAAAAAGTATCGAACGATAAATTAAAATATACATCGGACTCAGTCCATATTTGTGGTAGACTATTGGCACACAACCCACTTCTCATCAACACGGGTGATTGGGATTTCACGTAGGTGCATGAGATTTCGCAGTAATTTATGGGTACGCAGGTTTCGTCACGAAATTTCCTATTTCAAAGAAATATTATTGTCTCAATACTGTAAATAGAATATATGATAAATTACATAAAAGTACATTCTAAGCTAAGCGCCTTGTGTGCCGATTCCCGCCAACTTCTCTTTGAGAAACTCTACCCCCTTAGTTCTCAAAGTGGTCCAGGTGGACCCCCAGGGGTCCACGGGAGACTCGACGGGGGTCTACGTTAGCGTACGCAAATATTTAGATAGATCACATTTTTTTGTCGAGTTTTGGGTATATGGTAGAAACGTAGCTGTTAAATGTAGGTAGTCCACCGGGACCAGCTAAATTTTGAAAGTGGTCTATGAGAAAAAAAAATCTGGGAACCTCTGCTCTACCCCATACCCGTCCGTATAAACTGCATAACGACAAAACCAAGTGAACATTATTATTAACTTTAAAAATATAAATATTACCAACACTGGGAGTATTTGAAAATTATTGGATCGTTCAGTGTTGAAGCATACCTAGTGAATGACAATTTTCTGGAAACACTTTCATTTATAAAATTTTTGCCTTCAGCCACTGATGAGGCATATTAAACAGAACGTCACTAAGATGAATCTGTCTATTTAAGTAGTAAAAACTAAGCTCATGTCAGTTTGGTTTTTATTGTATTTTATAATGTTGATTTCGAGATGAATTACATTACCTAACATGAACAGTTTGATTATGGATTATTAATGGTGATTTCAAGTGCATTCCTCAAATGAACAGATTGACTCTGGAATAAAGTTACCAAACCTAAAGTACGCTATCTGTCAAGTTTCATACAATAATTTTAGGATATAGGTACTGCATTCTGTGCATCGTAACTTTAGTAGTTATATATAGCAATATATTGTATATTAGTGTGGGACGGCCACCTACGAGATGGAACGACGACCTGGTGAGGATCGCTTGGTCTCGCTGGATGCAGGTGGCTATGGACTGGTCGCGCTGGAATTCGATTGAAGAAGTCTATGTTCAGCAGTGGATAGCTACGGGCTGAAATAATGATGATGATGATTGCTAAATGCTAAAAAAACGTGTAAAACTGTCAGTAGACTATGGCAGAAGTAAATCAGGTGTACGCAACAAATAATCTGGAGAAATATCGAGTCAAGCAAGGGTGTATCAAAGAACTACGTGTATGTGCGGTATTCCGCGGAAATGCTACCGCCTGTAACTTCGCGTAGGAGAGGTAGTCTTTCTAATTATGTGATTTTTATGTAAAATGAGTAAGTGTTATATAAAATCTTGCTTTAGAATGTTCTTATTAGCAAATATCGATAACAGTCATGATATATAACATCTGCATAGTATTTAAATAAAAAATGTTCTGTTTTCATATCATGTTTTAAATATCACGAATACATATACCAACAGAAATATACGTGATATTTAGGAGAAATACCAAAAATCTTTCGATTATTAGAAAAAATTATATATCTGAATGTTTGAATGTGAATGTAAATTATACATTAAGCAACTGAAGCGATTTTTATGAATTTCTTTACATAATTACATCACGATCTGGAAACTGAGATTAGTCTTTATTGAAATACCATGGTAGCAAACCAGCCCGAGGAAAAAAGTAGTAATCAATCTTACACAATAGCAAAGTCCTCAGAAAACAAAGACCCTATACTGTTACGTCATAATAAAACTCCCACAGATTTATAACAAAAACCGTGTCGATTTTCCCACAATCGTTATAATAATGAACATTGGAGATCAAATGGATTGTATTACCCCGCGGTGTGACGTCACTCAGAAGAATTGGAAACCAATGTAACAAAATCTCTGATTATGCACGTTGGGAGCTTTATTTTCTAAATCATGTACATATAGAGGGAGGCGAGGAGGGTTTAGATAGAATAGTGAATACACGGCACGCATAGGGTGTTGTGACGTGGCGTGGGAGCCGCCTCTATTGTGAAGGCACTTAACTCTGCCCCGATAAAGGAACTATAGGACCATTAGCCGGATTCATTTTGCTCATTCGTCAAAGCTGATAAATGGACATTGGGTTAAGATACGTAAAGATATTTCGACTGTGGCCCGAATCTGAAACGAAATTATACCGAGTCAATAAATCAGTTCGAGTCATATTTTAAATAAGCATATGCGATAAATTATAGTATTATACATACTCATAATTTATGTATATAAATTATTCTATTTCTTTTAGTCATGGCAACGTAGTGAAAAGGAATCATTTTTGGATCCGAAATTCTGGGATTCAAACTTGTTTTCTCCTTGTTTCGAAACGCAGGCAAAATAGTAGATTCCCGCGACTCTCTTAATAATGACTTTTGCTCCATCCGGTATCCGGTGTCTTACGGGGGTGACGTCAAACAGCAATCAGTCATATGAATCCGTCTCTCACAGGCGCATCTACTTCAATAACAACAGATAAAGACTTAGGTCGAGGTAATGCTAGAATACCTTTTTTATCGGTATGAGACATGCTGTTAGCCGCGAGGCTTTTACAGCGTCACCGGACAGGATGGCGAGTGCGAAGTGCACTCCAGCCTAGTTATAAATTTTATATAATTATCTCACAAAAACAACGGATCAGGTTCAACCGAGATTTGAATTCGGATCGTTGGATTCAAAGTCCAGAGTGCTAATATCTAAAATAATCCCTGAAAAAATTCGTAGTCAGAAAAATGTTTTGAACCATCTATGCAGTGTTGTAAACTCTGAGTCAAAACTTGGTTTTGGTTTTATCGATTAAAACAAAACATTAATGAAACTCAGCGGCAGCAGGTCCGAAACCTAACACCATCCGAACATGTATCATCTCAAGTTTATAAGTAAAAAAGAAATTATATATATATTACTTATTTTACTTACATATAAAATATGTATATGAAAATATGTAGTAATGCTAGGTAAGAACTAAAGCCTAAATATTAGGAAACGTACTAAATTATTGAAGAATTAAATAAACAAAACAAGACGATAAAATTATAAATATCTAGAGAGTATAAATTCTTAAAAAGAGAGAGAGAATGTAATTCTTAGAGAGATTTTCAACAGAATAAAGCCTTAGGCACTAAGTCCGTCTATAGAGTATAGTGTAAATAAATAAAGAACATAAAAATATACAAATGCAAATATAATAGAACTACAATAAAAACGTTGCGAATAAAAAATATATTACATATTTTATTTGACGTAAATTTATGTATATACTCTACATATTTTCTTGTGTTCCCCATCTAGGTACTTAACATAAAATAATTCATTCTGCAAATAGTTTAGGCAAACGAAATGTCACTTGAGTTTCCATTATGCTAGCTATTTTATACAAACAATCGAAGATTGCTATCAAATACCTCAGCATATTGTTATGGAAACAATAAAAAATCGCAATGCCGAATCGCCTTATGCGAAATTACGCTTCCAGTACGCAGACTCAATGAGCCGTGGAAAGTATTAAACTTTTTCAAGCACCTTCGAATACGATAATAAAATAGGCGAGAACCGCGGTGAAAGCCAGGTGTATTGGCCACGATATCTTGATTCCCTTATGAGGGTTCTATGAATGTCGGTTTTTTGGCGCACGTAACGCCCTTAAACCTTTGGCGTCAATTATTCGTGACCCTAATTGCAGATGATGTGATATGAACGTATTGTGATCGAGTTGACGCCACTATTGGTATATTTGTGTACATTTGTTTTTTGATTCTGTTGAGCTGCGCGAAGCGGTTGTTTGGGGTTTTTAAATTGTGTTCGGTATTGTTGACTTTCTTATACGTTACATGCAGCAGCGTTGTATTTTTAATGCTGGTACATTGAAAACAGATGTTGGTTATAAAAATGAAACGGTGGGTATATTGGAACGTTTGTAACGCTTTTATCTCACATCATAAGTAGGTAGAGTTCTAGGCAGCACAAATTCAACTCGTTTGAAGTGAAGCATTGAAATATATGTTTGTATAATAAAATATAGTAATTTCTAGATAGACTGTAACCTATTTAATTTAAAATTGTCGAGTTCCTGAAAACAATTTTCGCACGTAAAAATATTTATTGCATACTAAATAAAATATATTTCTTAAATAATTTATGGTAAGTTTTCCGAGAATATAGCCGATAAGAAAGTCAATTGTTGATCTAAAAGCATAAGAGATTTAAGAGCGGGCACTGTCCTAGTCACTGAATTATTTTAAATGTGTGATATTCACAAACACACCACACCAGTACGCACACATCCGATAATTTTTTTGGGTTAATTTTGTATATTATAGAATATCTATGGTCAGGGAGTACTTAGTCTTTTAGCCTGTCCAGCAAGTATACGAGTAAGCGAACCCGGCCTCCCGAGCTACTACTGTCTCTTCTGACTCCTTCCGAGATAGTAGTATCCTATATTCTATAGTCCTTTTCTCAAATTCCATATTCCTTGCTCAATACACCTTTCTTACCTCATCTAACTCATCCTCTTTCCGTGGGGACGCAATCCTTATTGCGTAAAATTCCTTAATTTTAATCACTTTTAGACCTTATAAAATGGCGGCGTCGTGGTTCGCTACTCGACATGTCTCGTTTCCTTCGGGGGAGAAAATTGGGCCACAGAGAGTTACTTTGCTACATTAAACGATTGTAGCAAGTGGAAAGTAGTGATCTCTGCCCACCCCAATTTTTCGGTAGTATAGTGGTCAGTATCCCTACCGACCCCGAGGGAGACCGAGGTTCAATTCCCCGTCGGAGAACCAGTTAAAAGGGCGTGACTGTATGTATGTAATTAATTGTACGTATATATCTCATAACACGTAGAAGAAAGTATGGTTAATAAGACCATGAATAATATTCTAATTTCAGAACGTTCAGAGTAGTTGATCTATTAAATATAACTCATAAATTATCCAGAGCTATTATTATCGTGAACGGAGATATAAATAGATCATATATCTGTTGTTAAATGTTTCAATTTTCGAATGAATCATCGCAGTTTCGAATCATGTTGACAGCGCCTAAGAGCTTGTCCAGATAAGGCGTTACACGCGCGAATCAAGAGGCGCGTAGCCAATCATATGATTGTGAGGTATTAGAGGTTCGTACATTCCAACAATGTATAATAATCGCCAGAATCGTATAATCGCGTGTTTCTTTGCACGCGCGTGCAAAGAAACACGCGATTATACGATTCT
>WUAW01037502.1:333-12920 GCA_017165845.1 Thaumetopoea pityocampa | reverse complement strand
TGGGGTAGGCAGAGACCACTTCTTTCCACCTGCTACGATCGTTCAATGTAGCAGAGTGGCTACCCGCAGCCATCATTTCGCCCACGCCAGCAACGAGACGTATCGGGTCGGGTGGCGAACCACGACGCCGACATTTTATAAGGTTAAAAATGTTAAAGTTTCTCATTGCGTTCCCGCGGCTTAATGGAGAGGAAAGGAAATAGGATGAGATAGAACAGATGTATTGAGCAAGGAATATAGAATTTTGGAATAGGATATAGGATACTACTATCTCGGAAGGACTAGGAAGAGACAGTAGTATCTCGGGAGGCTGGGATCGCTTACCCGTATACTAAGTCTATTTGCCGGACAGGTTAAAAGACTAAGTACTCCCTGACCTAATAATAATGTTTTAATTTATTGAAATTTTCCTTATATTCACGCAGAACTAGTTTATTATGAGATTATAGTATTAGTATATGTTCAGTGTTAGTATATATTCGATGCTGAAGTTGTCTACAAATGTTTTCATAATATATGTTCAGATCGGTTCAGAACCAAATAAAAATTAGCTGCAATGGACGGAAGCATCGACACACTATTATATGATAGTGACGATAAGGGTGATTTGAAGCCTAGTATGTAATCAGCATTTTAGTTGTTTTTTTAGATTAGGCAATGCATAACGCGGCCGGATACTAGAAGGGTTACTCGTTCTGACATCTTCCGATGTTACACAAGCCATTTTAAACTTTGAGTCTCAGACGATTCATGAATACCAGAGATTATGAGGGTTATTATATAAAATTGTGTCATAAATGTTTCAATTTAGTACGTCCTTATCTAGGTAGGAGTTGGAATGTAATATATCTTAAAGTATGAAATTTTATAATTAAAATATGAAAATGCCAGTGAAGTGACAAGGATGATGAAAATAGAGCAAAATAGAGTAGATTGGTCAGAAGTCAGACCCCAGCAGCAAAAGCCGTTATTGGTAACGCCAGGAAGAACAAAACGATACATACCTCATAAATCACCATATCCAAGATCGGAGATTCTCTATGATACACTTTCAAATTAGGCCTTAAAGCTTTTTAAAAAATGTTATCGGTATTGAAAGTTGGAAAGAAAGCGCAGTAACAATAAACTGTTATGCGCACACGCATTCCTAACGGAAATTAGTCACAATTTAGTGATAACGTTATCCAACTCCGCAACGATAGTGCTGCCCATTTTTTATGAATTACACGTCATTTACATCCAGGCATAAGCCAAAAAGGGGCGGATAGCTTTCCAGTGATTAATATAACACGTCACATATTCTCTCTAATTTGTATGGTAAAGTAACATTGTGGACGCCTTTTTTTAGACACATTGTTCTAGCCCCAAATTAGGATTCCCTGTATCTTAGGTACTAGAATGATATACTTGCTTATATGGATAAATGTTAATACATATATAGATAAACAACCATGACTCGGGTAGAAACATTCGTGCTCATCATACACAGTTTTGTCCCTCCCGAAATTCGAACTCAGGACCAATTGGCACAGAAAGCAGGGTCGCTACCACTGTACCAATCAGCCGTCAAAAATTTATTATAAAAAGTTTCTTTATTGACATAAAATGTATACATGACAGATGTATCAATGATTTTCAGACCAGGCATAAAATCTATGTTTCAGAAAACATTCGTATCAATTCTGATGTAACAGAATTTAAACTAGATTTAGACTCTCTCTCTATCTCTTTATAAAGCCAAAGACCAAAACGAAATAGCAAACATTTTTAGCGAGTACCAACCTAGTGTAGGTTGGTACTCGCTAAAAATGTTAAACGGTCCAAAAAAATGTTGCGTATTTTAGGTATCTTCTGTCGGTATGTTCTGAGGTCGCGACTAAATCTCTTGACGTGTCTAAAAAAAACTGACAGCATCAAAATTGTAGTTATCTCCTTTTGGCGTTTGACATTAGAAAAAGATAGGGAGAGACTAGATTTAGTTAAGTTCTGCTACCGCAGAATTACACCATTATAAAATGTACTTATCACAGTACGAGATGAGAAGTTGAGAATTAATCACATTGAGCTTAATTATTCATATTAAAATAAACTATTAATAATTGGTGGTCAAGTTGTGCTAAACACAACATACAATCGATAAGGAGGTTCGATCCCGGTCCTGTACCACTGAATTATTTCGAACTTATGTACGGTCTACATTGAGGTAAACCTGTATACCCGCATAAGTGTGTGAAGTTTACCAACCCGCAAAAGCTCAGCGTGATAGACCATGGTCTAATCCCTCTCCTGGTCAGGGGAGGAATAATCTGAGATTAGTTAATAGGTATACAGAGTACAGATTTCACTTCAGAGATTATGTTTCCTGTCCGTCCATTAACTAGAGACTAGTTATAGTATGAACATTCGATCTCCTAAATTTAAAAAAAAAGGCGTATTTTAAGCGTTTAGGTGCCTCTTAAAGGTTGGTGAATACGAAATAATTATTGTGAGTCACCGTAGTTTAAGGGACCTCCAAAAATTTAGGGATTGTCGGTGAAAACGGGCCATAATCTAAGATGTAATTTAAAGCTAATCCCCTCCTGGTGTCAGAAGACACATAAAACCATGGGTCTCGACCTTCTGATTAAGACTAGATGTTGCGGGAAGCATCAAGAAGATGTGAATTTTTTAAAGATACTGACGGGCGCTCTGAATCCAATGATTCGGAAAAATCAACTGAACCTTTAATATCTGAACAGAAACGCCAGCCTGGAAATTTATCTTCTTTTGTTAAGTGACAGAATGTTTTTAATGTGACTAATATAGCTGAACAAATAGGTATTTAAATAAAACAATGAAACAATTGAATATATACGTTTAGTCTGCAGTCAACATCAAACACTTCTGTGATACATGTCCGGAAACCACATGATACGTGTTTAACTTTAAAGCATTAATATATGTAGTTCCTCTTCGATAGCGTTATCGTCTATGAACTTCTGAGATCTTCTGTATGCATCTAGACAAATTGTATTTATTTATTTATTTATCCTTCATATACTAATGGCATGTAAGCGAACTTAATGCCTAAGGCGTCTTCTACCAGTTGACCTTTAAATGGTTTTACAGGAGGAAAAAAAATCTAATTAATTTACTATTTGTTAAACGTGTAAAAAAAGTACTTCATCTGTTTTGAAGTCTTCCTTCTTCCGTCTTAATGACAAGAACATAAAATTATTTTTATTTTGAATATAACTTATTGTACTATATATAGGAGTTTTTACTTTTTAATAGATACTCGTATCCCACAAGGATAGGCAGAGACCATAATTTACCACATACTTCGATCCTGACACACCTCTCTTGCCTGATTAACATCCATACATCTTTTCATATATGTACTTTGGTCGACTAGTTTTTAATCAAGACTCATAATTATCATTTTTATCACAAAATACTGATATCCGTAACAAAACGATCTCTGGGTAAAACAATATTTATCACATTTCGGTGTTAGATGGGTTAACTATTCTAGCATGCAATTTAAAGCTTATCCCTTCCTGATTGATTTTTAAATTAGACGATTAATACTTCCTATCTTTTCCATCGCCAGCCAACAGAAGACGTTAAAAAACGGTTTTGTGAAAAAATGTTAAAAGGTCTCAGACGGTCACGGTCGATACAGAGGTGGACTAAAATGGAGACATCGCCTCGCATTATTGTCGCGTTGCGACTACATCGAACAATGAGAAAGGTTAACTCGCTTCCGTCCCTTTATTATTCCACCGAGCATATATTATTCATTTACAACCTTTCCTTTGTACGCGGCATCCTGTCGCACACTCAAGCTTTTTGACAGATAAAATTATTGTTTATCCTTCTGTCGGTGGCTATAAAACAAGCGACACCTCCGCTGTATTCCGCAGTGCCGCTACTAGATGCAGTACTGTACCGAGGCCCAAGCCCCCGACAGATATCCCTTTCGCGACAACCACGTCAACGCTGAAGTCGCTCTCAAACTAGACTTGTGCTAGTATTTACTAGCTTTTCTACAGGTGTTAGTTGCAAATTAAAATAATATATACTATAAAAGGAGACGCATACGATCAATATTTTTTTCTCATTTTTGTGGTTCGTTCAAAACGAAATTTCATGCAATATTTACTCTAATAAAAATAATTTAAATTATCCAATATAAAGATAATATATCGAAGAAATGTAACGTATATTTTTTTATTTGATTTTGTTTTAAATAAGGAATACATAGGCATTGAAAACTGTACTGATACGTCTTGCTCCGGGAGGCGCCTTAAGAAACAATTATTTTGGGCCGTTTTAGGGTTCCCTACAAAATGGAAATGAAAATGTTTAGTTACTGCATTGTCACGCTACCCGCATTGAAACAGGAATTTATAATCATAACGAGAGAATTATTCCCAGTTTTTTAATAGTTCGTCTGCAATGTTCCACTATAGATTATATACAGAATTTTCAATATTTTTTAGTGACAAATCACTAAAAAATATTGAAAATTCTGTAAAATTCAGTACCTATAATATATACTGCTATTAAATAGTATACAAGATATAGCCGACTAGCTTATTATGTAGATAAGAAAGTAAAAAAATATATAAACTTTATACAAAATAATTTAAATAATTAAATACAAAATAATAACTTTGTATAATGACGTTGTTCGTTATTTCCGTCTGACCTCCACGCCGTTACAATGAATGTACGAGTATAGTTAATTAATTTTTTCTATTATTCCGTAAAATAGTTTTCGTCAAAACTTATGTGATAAGTAAGGAGAAACGTGAGTAGCTTACTTTCTTATACTGAATATTTTCTCTTGGTTTTAAACTGTGTCCAATAGACGAGACTAATTTACGCATGGCCCGACACGTACTCGGTCCGTTTTATCTAATTAAACCAGCCAACAAAAGACCGGTTTTGTGCATTATCGTCATCTGCGGACCTAAATAAGCAGCTGGTTTCAGATAAACTCGATATAATTATTATATGACTAGACCAACGAACAGCGTTGCTCGCAATGACTTTGTGATGGTAATGGTGATTCATAATCTATGTATGACTATTCCTAGTATCATATCTTTTGTTCGAGATGACAATCAGGGTATAAGGCTACGCGTGGAGTACGCCCTCCACACCCATGGATGGATAATTGATGGACAATTTATCATTCAAAAAGTGTTGACAAATGACTGGAATTATGGGAATCTAAAATGGAATTCTAGTTTTAAATACACCCCTCACAGCATCTCGATTTGAACCACACATGCTGCCGTCTTCTTCGGAGTGTATCATAGAATACCTAATCAGTTCCGTTCAAACGATGCTATGATTAAGTGCATATTTTTTAGTAATATTAATAACTAGCTTTTGCCCGTGGCTCCACCAACGTGTCGCTTTTCCGCTACATGAAAAATCCCGAAGCAATCATAGATTATATAAAAAGTCTTAGAACCACTTTTACGTGTGCTCTTCTACCTTAACAGCGGCTACTAAAACAGAGATCAACCTGTATCTTGATTCTACTCGACAGATTTTGATAAAACGTACCGCAGTATTTAAGTCGGAATAGTACTTTTAAAACTGTAATAGCCAACCAAAATCTACCCAACGATTTTTGCGTGGAACTTGAACAGACAAACATTGTCGGATTTGGTTTCAGACGCCCTTAATTAGTCGATCTGAGTAAATCGTTTTTAAATATCTTTGATTTTTGAAAATTTGATATTTAACAATTTTGTAATAGTATAGATTATTCTGCAACTAACCTTACAGCTCCGCTTGAAACTATTTTTAAAAATCGAATACGATTCTGTGTCTCAGATTTTGTTTTTTTTTTTGGAAAGTCCCGATTCAGAAATATCAATACCATATCAATACCGACATTTACATCTAAACTTATATTTATACAATATTAAAGCTAAAGAATTTTTTTGTATAGCGAACATCCAAAAAAATTCTTTAGCTTTAATATTGTATAAATATAAGTATAATTATATAGCTAATTTTATTTATATAGCTTTTTTTAGTAAGAATAAAACAATAATTAAAGCTTTAAATATTCTAAGAAGGGTGCACTCTTGTCGGTCGGTAGGGTGCCCATAACGCCGGCCGCATTTCCTCGTTGTATAGCTATTACTAAACGTTGAACTAAATAGCGGCCAGCGTTCTGATTGCCTCTGGTGTTGACTAGGCGAGCCGCGAAATCTTTGAAAACTTTGCGAGTTCCTGCTCCCCAAGATCCTAAAGTTTCTATCAGAAACAATAAACATGTTCGATTTGAAAAAAATATTTCTACGTTAGACAGACCATTCATTGCAGGAGCGGTGTCTATCAAATATCTCGCAACGGCTTATAGGGGTCGAACAGTAATTATAAACTTCAAAATTGTTTGAATACATAAAAACAAAATTTAACACGGATGAAGCCACGGGTCGCAGCTAGTATTATTATAGTGAAGAATGTCGGCCGGTAATCCGAGCGGCGCGTTTCAATCGAACCAGGAATTGAATCCGACGCCTTCTTTGTACCGATGTACTGCTTTCTGAAAATCAATGTCAGTATCGGATCGCGGCGCACGCCCATAATAGGTACGTATTGTGATGCTTAACGATGCTAATATATCTGTCGATTGGGACTACCTACGCGGTTCTGTAAGCTGAACCACCTACTCGACGCACTGGACCTAACAGTCGCGACTCCTTAATCGGTGTGATATAATATTCTAAAAAGAAATTTGTTAATTCATCACCATTATCAACACATCTGTCCACAGACGTCCACTGCTGGGTACAGGCCTCCTCCAATGTTCGCCACATCGAGCGGCTATGGGCTGCCTGCATCCACGGATTGCCCGCGACCTTCAGCAGGTCATCGGTCCACTTAGTCGAGGGTCAACTCGCGTTACGCTTTCCGGCTCGGGGTCTCCACTACAGTACTTTAAGACCCCAACGTTCGCAATCCTTTGAGCCACGTCGGCAACTCTAGTTCTCCTGCGGATTATCTCATTGCGGACAATATCTCGCAAGGAAAGTTTGAACATAGCCCTTTCCATTGCTCGCTGCGCGACCTTGAGCTTTCTTATGAGGCCCATAGTCAGTGACCGTGTCTAGATCCATAGGCCATCACTGGCAATACGCACATTAATAAGCAATATTATATTAATACACATATATTTGTTAACTGCTAAATATAAATTTATTAATGTTAGGATATTTTCTTAAATTTCGATAGTATTGTACCAAAGACGTACAAGTATTTCAATATATTTATACTAGTTGTTGCCCGCAGCTTCACTCGCGTATTTAGTTTTTTAATTTTTAGTTTTAATTACTGTAGTATCTCTTTGTAAACGATGTTTACAGTGTCCCCTTTTGGGGCTAAAATTACTAAGCGTATTCGCCCTCTTAGGGCTAAAATTACTAAGCGTATTCGCCCTCTTAGGGCTAAAATTACTAAGCGTATTCGCCCTCTTAGGGCTAAAATTTTAAAAAACTGTGATATACGTGTACATTTATTTCCAAACAGAAGCAGATATATGAAATGTCATACTTTATTTTTTAAAAGTGACGAACTTCTCGTATAAATTTACAACCCCTAACTCACCCTCTTAGGGAAAAAATTTGAAAAACGCCGATTTAGGTACACATTTATTTCTAACCAGAAGTAGGTACGTTAAATTTCGTACTTCTTTAAAAATGACGGACTTCCATACAATCGTTCATCCCTTATTTTACCCCCTTACGGGTGAAATATTACAAAAATCATTTCTTAGTGGATACTTACTACACAAAATACACCTTATTCGCCGCTTTAGCTAAATATACATCACATACTTCCTTGAGATTTACAAACAAAGCCTTTGGGTTCTGTGTGAACTGGGTGGTCCCATATTTCTCGTGACAGACATGACAGTCATTTTTAAAACCAAACAAACAGTAATCAGATTACCGATAAATAATATAACTATGATCACTTCGGTGTCATAAAAAATTATGGACGTTGTTATGCATTCCTAATATAGTACCCGCCCATAAATATTACACATGGATAATTTGAAAGAGACTATCGACTATATCGGTTATATTTGTAGTTCGTCTCTGTTGCACTTATGGCGCAATCACATTGTCGCAGGAATATTCGTATTGATATAAGAATTTCGTCTTCCCTAATATAATGCAACTTGACGAACTATTTGATCAAACACAGACACTCAATGAACCGTGATAATTAGGCTGCATCTTAAACTACCAATTTCTTCAACATCACCAAGATAGCAACATAATGCCATACAACTATGAATGGCTGAAACGACGCTCTATATAGCCGAAAATAGCCCACTGTCACTTTTTAAAGCTCCATGTGTTATATTTATAGGCAGGTACTATGTAGGTGTTAGGAATGAATATCAACGAATTATTACAATAACAAAGATGTATATTGTTAGCCTCTTGAGGGAGACTAATGTTCAGCAATGAATTTTGAACAAGCCGGAGATGAAAATGTTATAACTTGAGCAAGCCAAATCTGCAGGACTGGTTGTTAAACTGTATTATTACTGCTCAATTCTTAATTCTCTTACTTCTGCCTCTCTCTCTGCTCTTATGTCACCTCTATAGAAACACGTAGACACATGTAAAGACACGTCCACCGTTGGCCTCCTGTAAACTTCGCCACAGTGAGCGGCTGTGTGTCGCCCAAATCCACCGATAACCAGCATCCTTAAATAGGTCACCGATTTACTGATTCCAGGTTTGGAAGCCTTTCCGGGTCAGGGTTATTTTAGGACTTTAGGACCGCGACATACATCGCTTTTGTGAGCTGTGTGCCGCCCCATCCACTGCCACTTCAGTTTTTAAACTATGTATATCATTGACAATGATTTTACAGCGGAAACTATTCAATTTTGATTATAATTAATTCATCATTATCATCAGCCTACGGAAGTCCACTGCTGACCATGGACCCCCCTTTATAAAGTGAAAGATTCGTCACAATCTTTAGGAGTCTTGGTTATTCTGAGTTCAATCGGAATTCCCTAACATTTTACATTAATGTAAAAATATTTAGCGATCACTGAATGTATACCGAAAAATAAAATTGTTGCGTGTGTGTGTTGTTTAAAATTTTACATCTCTTAAATTATATTTCTCTATATTTATTAGAAACCTAACATAAATCATACGGGAAATAATATGTATTGTTTACCTCACTAAAAGTCGTCACAATTAGCCCAATCTCCACTCACGGTAGATTAGTACAGTGCACAGTAGTACCCCAAACTTACGCGATAGGTGGCACTGAGTGATAACCATTTTCGGAAAGTCGGGGTACAATTTCGCATATAAATTGTTCTTAGTTGGGACCGGAGACGAAAGAAAATAATAAGAATGAATTTTTTAATAAAACCTTAGATAACGCAAATATAAAATCACACACCGAAGTTATTTTGATGTAGAAGGTTTCATAAAATCTAACAAAGTAATCTGCAAAGTTTCCTCGTAGCATGCTAATAATTATAATCGAGTATAGAGTTGTGTAGCGCTCAAACAAAAGACGAATCGAAGAGATTTAATAAAATTACGTAACTCCGGGCTCGCGTAAGTCGAGGTATTACTGTACGCACTTACAAGAAAAGCTTCATCACTACGAAAACAACGCTATAGTTCAACAAAGATTGAAAACCAAAATAAACACCCGACCAGCATCTAAAGGAAAGTGATACAGGAACCTACTTCACACCGCTCAACCCTAAAATCTTCACAATCACAAAATTAATCCAAGCGAAGTTTCAACTAGTATATATTATTACTACACACTAGGGACTACCTGTTGCTAACGTCACGGCTTATAATGTGATTGACCTTCGTAGAATCAAAACCAAGACGCAATTAACGCAGTAATTCACAGCGCATGCGATACTAATTTACTATTAGTCCCGTTGGTTCAGTCGTACTTTTAATTATCACTCGCATTGACTCAACCGGCCTCTTTGTTTCGTTGACACACATTTGTTATGCGTCCTCCTAAGTCGGCATCGTCTAAGCCTCTGTTTCCATGAATACGGCACCTGGAACAACTTCAGAATATAGATTTTAAAAAATACATATTATTTTACACAACTGCATTCTGCAAGGTTTAAGTTGAAGTATGACGTGATGACAAGGATCGAGAAAGGAATGCTCCAATGGTTTGATCATTTAGAGTGAGACTCGATTGACAAAACGAATATACCGGGAAAATGTGAGTGGAAGTGTCGGAAGATGGCGCCCAGGAAAAACTTACTTTAATCATATCAACAACTTGTTCCAAAAAGGCCAAGTTCGTAGAATCCTCAATCGACGAAAGTGTGTGAAGATGTATGGATGTGGATGAGGCGAGAGAACTGTGTCATAATCATAGTATGTGGCAAACTGTGGTCTCTGCCTACCCTTATGGGATGCCGGCGTGAGTGTATGTATGTATGCATTCTGCAGTTAGGAAATGCACACGTTACTCATCACCAGCCCGTGAAAGTGCACCGCTGGATATGGTCCTGTTCCTTAAAAGATTTGCCATAACCTCTACGCTTTGCAGGCGTCTTGGAGATGGCGGTAGACTTTGGTTGTGTCACAGGGTAACGCTGCTGCCCTTAATCTTGGAACATCCCTCAGCTGGTTTTCACAGCATCCCTGAGAAGAGATGGAGTGATATTATTGTACTAATGTCACTTGTTACTCATTTAAAATTAATTATAATTGTATGTGTATTGTACTAGCTTGTGCCCGCGGCTCCTCCCGCGCAAATGTCGGTTTTCCGCTACATGAGAAATCCCGAAACAATCGTAGATTTATAAGAAAACCCCTAGAACCACTTTTATTTCAGCTCTCGTACCTTAACGGCGGCGACTAGAACAGGAATCCAGCTGTATCTTCTACTATATATTCTACTGGACCGATTTTGATGAAATATACCGCAATATTTAAGTTAGAATAGTACCGTTAAAACTGTAACAGTTTAACCAAAATATACGCGCTGATTTTTGCGTGAAGCTCGAACAAACAAACAAACATTGACGGGTTTGGTTTTAGAAGCCATTAATTAGTCGATCTGAATAAATTTTTTAAAATTTAATATATTATTTTACAAAATTTGACATTTCACAATTTTATAATAGTATAAAAGCTTTAGGTAAGTTTGTATTTCATATTCCTTTATTTTACATAAGACATTTCACCTGTTTTTTTTTTTGGTGCAAAGAAAATCCTAAATAGGATTTCCGCAAGTCGTGGGGGCGGCTTGCGGGGTGTGTCAGACTCCTACCGACTAAAAACTTTGCGGTAGCCTTTATCGACACTTGAGAGGGGCTCCGGGATCCACTGCGGATGTCGCACTGGTGCCTCGCAGTGACACACTTTTTCGAGCACTTCTCGGATCAGATACTTCGTCTACTCTATCTTATATCAACACCATCTAAACGTCAACTGATGGAAAATTCCTTAGGCATTAAGTCCGTTCATATGTCATTAATGTATGAAGTGTAAATAAATAAATTAATTAATTAAATTGCACTAACAATGTCAGCTAATTTATTGATATCAGGGAAATGGGTTATTTTATTAATTCTGTCACTGTCAATTACACAAAAAAAAGAACCGTACATACAACCGTTCAATTTACTTCTTCTGTATTTACCAACATACCGGCCATCGGCGCAAAGACCTACAATACTAACAGGTGTTGTTGCAAATGGCAAAGTAAACATGGTATAACAGGAACGAGGGGTGTAGCGGAACTATTCCAGCGTCGGTCAGCCAGAGTCATGGAGCTCACATTATATTTACCAAACATGCAGACAGGATGCGCGCGTGCCTGACGGTGCCGTACTGTCGAGTACAGAAGTGCTCTCAAAAATTCCATCCTCACGCTAATATCACAATTCACAACATTTCTAACCCGTTTTCATATACATACATAGTACACTCACGCCGGTATCCCATAAGGGTAGGCTGAGACCAGAGTTTGCCACAAACTACGATCCTGACACTTTTTCGCCTCATCCACATTTATACATCTTTCCACTCTTTATTAAGAAAAATATAACTTTATGTCCAGCAGACTAAAAAAGGATTTGAAAGAAATTCAGTACGTATTAAGATTATGATCTAGAATGACATTATCATCATTTGCAGTCTAGTTTCTCTAGTTTTTTTTTTAATTGTGTGCGATAAGATATCGACTACAGGCTTCCGGGTGTCGTGGACTCAGCGTTTCATTGGCACAGAAATTGAATACTTTTAAGTGAAATATGACAAAAAGTAAAGTCGGTAACGACTGCTAGTAAACGACATATACTCGTAAATGTGTAACTACAAGAATGTAGAAAGAAAGTGATATAGAAACGCATTTATTCGGACAACAAATAGAATTAACAAAAAAAAACAACAATAAAATATAGAAATTAAAAATATACAAAGTGAATTTGATACATATGTCGATATGTCTAATATATATAAATTTACTAACATATAACGGAAATAAACTAATACATATCATATATCTTTCAATGTATTTATGTTAAACACACTGAAATAACA
>WUAW01037494.1:1762-12249 GCA_017165845.1 Thaumetopoea pityocampa | reverse complement strand
CCCACTTTGGGAAAGGATGCTTTAGCTAATTCTCACAGCATCCACGGGAAGAAATTTAGTAATGCTGTTATTATGCCGGCGCTGTACAGCAAGTGATTCGTATATTCGTGTAAAAATATCTATGCACGATATTATATTCTATATGCGCACCATTAAAAGTTCATGAAAAACACACAAAGTAGAGCTGTTAGAGCGCAGACCGATAAAAAGGGTGTTAGAGCGACGATATAACAGTTTGATGGAGTCAGCTCCGCGAGTTACGGCCGCGCGTAACATCTGCTAGAGAACGTGTAAAGTTCGTCCGCGTTCGACTTGTAAAAAGGTTTACGTTTGCGCGTATGGAGAGTCAATCAAGTAGAGTATACGTGTGTGGCCACACATTGAGCGTGATGCGGTACAGTGTAGTGTTTCATTCCGCTATTATAGGATGATACAAGTAGAGTTCTAATGTTGTATCTCCTTCATATAACAACACAAGTAGTAATTTAATATCAATTCCATGGTTGCAGCAGCAAAAGTATCAAAATCGAACTACTTTTTAGAAGAATTTTAAATGTATTCAAACTTAATTAATATACACATTATCAGTTCTGCGTACTGTGTTCTTTCCATTGCTTATTCACTTAATAATAACTTAATAGACACTGAAAGGGTATATGGATTATTTAAATTAATATATGTTAAAGGCTTTTGCCAGAGATATGATTATAGAAGTGGACACGCAATCGTGGACCACCAGTAGTATGTTTTTGTATTCCTGAGGCCCCACCCTGAAAGTGAAGGAGGAACAATGGAGGGTGTGGCCACTACAAGTTTACTGTAATCCGATCCCCTTAGCAAGCGGGTATCTTTTTAGGATTACAAAAAAGGGATATTATGATGGGACGTGTTCTGATGATCAGCTACTCATTTCATCATCTCCGTTGTTCCCACAATTCCGGAGATGACTAGTGTTATTAAGACACCAGCTGGGATACAACGATGCCTTTATATCTCAACAACATCGTCTAGTCTGCTATAACCGGTGTTAGCAGACGTGCATGNATGGAGGGTGTGGCCACTACAAGTTTACTGTAATCCGATCCCCTTAGCAAGCGGGTATCTTTTTAGGATTAAAAAAAAGGGATATTATGATGGGACATGTTCTGATGATCAGCTACTCATTTCATCATCTCCGTTGTTCCCACAATTCCGGAGATGACTAGTGTTATTAAGACACCAGCTGGGATACAACGATGCCTTTATATCTCAACAACATCGTCTAGTCTGCTATAACCGGTGTTAGCAGACGTGCATTAAAGGTGATGATGTAGTCTGCATTCTTCTTGGCCGGACTGAACACAGACACGAACGGACACGTAGATTGCAAAATGAATGCGCTAAGTCGCGCTTACACTAACTTCAGTTCGGCCACAAAGTTTGAGGATTATTGTATTTACCATCAAGAGTTTAAAGGCTCGTTTGATCTCTTTCAACAGGGGGCGAACGTGCCACAGTTTGTTAATTAATGTTTGATCTTAATGCTATTATTTTATTGTTAGTTCAACTATAAGTATTAATGGTTTGTTCTATTATTTCAGGTAAGTCTATTTGGATTCAACATCGTTAACGTTTGAAAGGCGATCGAAGAAATAAGTATGTATAAATTTATTCAAGTTTTATATTTTACAGCTGAATATAATCTTCTCTTTAAAAGTTTATTCATAGGTGTCTTGGAGTTTGTTGAATTGCAAAATTATAATATTGACGTTACTCACGGCTACCTTAAGCCATGTAGGTAATAACGTGTAATAATATTGTGAACGTGAAATTTTTTGGAATTCATTACGATTCCGAAACATCCATAGATGCGATTTCCGTTACTATAAAATAAATGTATTTTTTTTTATTAGTCTGTCATAATCTGATCGCTTTTTTTGTTGCCTATGTTAAATAGCATAGTGCCAATTGTAGCGATCGCTTGCAATCCAGGCTTGATATCGTCAAAGGTGTTCGTAACATAATGCAGTACAATGTAGCGGGTATTTTATATTGTGATGTAACTATTACATTTTAACTTCATATTTGACTTATTAGACGATAGACGTCAAAACTATATTTCTTTGTTATTCTCGCTGCAGAAAAAAACCATTAGTGATGTAACTTGGAGTGAAAAATCAAACCTATCGCCATACAGTGCTCCGAGCGATACTGTGGTGCGGTTAGATAATAAGGTCGTAACTGTCCCTAGAGATATGAAATTTTCAGGAGTGAAAATGCATCTATATGAAATTTCGTCTCATGAAAATTCATTCTACTATAGAGTAGAATTCAAATACACCGATTCACTGTCTCCATTTTCCACGCCATGGACTGTGCAGTCAATATAGTGTGGACTGCGTCCAGTAATATGAAAAATATGAAGTATATCAGAAGTTCCCAAATGTTTGACCCTTTGTTTAGCTGATATTAAATATTTCCAAATTCATCAAATATGTGTTTTTGACAGATTTAAATTTGTAATTGTATCGAAGTCGTCGTTGACACTTGTGGGTCGGTGTAGACCATTTTGAGTATGAATGAATTAAAGGATTGGTGTTAGAGAATGATCAGCAGGTTACCTTGAATCTCAAATTGATAGTAAGCTTCTTATATTCCATTTTATAATTATACTAGCTTTGTGCCCAATGGGATTTCCCATCAACAACTTAAGAATGGAGGAGGGAAAGAATTGTATAGCTCCTGGGATGTTGCTCCTGGGAAATCCCATCGGGCACACGGCTAGTCTAATTAATAAAATTCTTAATACTGACTATCAGAGAACACACGATCCAAGCCGCTGGGTATGGAAGAATTATAATATGTGCATGAGTGCGTGTGAGTGCGTGCGTGCGCTTGCATGCGCGTGTCTGTGTGTATGTATGTTTTTGTGATCAGACACCAAGATGTCTCAGTACGTCCCATCAAGATCTCCTCATATAAATAAGCTTCCATCGAACTTAAATTAATTTCAGGTGATATTAGCATGAGTCGGCGTCTCGTTCGCCGCGTTAACTGCTCTGCCTGAGTAATGGCGACCTTACAATGTCGTCTGCGACCATTTATCATCCGATATTACATCTATTATTTCACGTTTGACTTTGGTAAAGTCATTTTCTTCATAACTACTATTAAAGTCACATTTACATTAAGGTCATTTTGTTGGTGAATCAGAACTGATTTAGCTTACAGCGTGGAATTAGTTATATGCTCCAAATTTTTCCTTGCATTTAGTAAAACGGGTTTTATCACACTTAATAGATACAATTTCGCCCTTATCCCTATGGTTCCGGCTTTCCTATGGTTAATCGAACACAGGTTTCCCGCGTGGGATACTAACGAATATACTACCGAAGAATTAGGGTGGGGAGAGATCTGTTCTTTCCACTGCTGCGAGCAAAGTGGCTATCCGTAGCCCATTTTTCGCCACTATTAACGACACCGCCATTTTTATAAGGTTCAAAATTATTACACACCTAATATGCGAACTAATTCCTATTTAAACACAAAATTTTTTTATGTGGGAAGTTATGGTAGCGTTTTCCCAAATCAAAGAACTGAAAGGTCTCGGGTTCGACCCTTGCGAGTACCAATACCAGTAGTATGTTAATATTACTTCGTTTTCCTCCGTATTTCGTAAGTCATATAAAAGAGTGGGTTCCGGTTGATATTTTCAACAACACTGATCATTAGCAGGAATTGTGGGGGCTTACGGGGATGACGTCACATGTTAATCGGTACTCTCAACCCGCCCTACAGCTGCATTCTGCAAAAAACAGCAGAATCTGGCGCAAACCTCAGAATAATATTGACAACTAGTTTTTGCACACGGCCCCGTCCGCGTGAATATCGGTTTTCATTTATATGGGAAATTCCGAAACAATTATAGATTTATATGAAAAATTTAAGAACCACTTTTACTTGAGCTCTCGTATCTTAACGGCGTCTACTAAAACAGGGATCAAGCTGTATCTTCAATTTTACTGGAGCGAATTTGACGAAACACGCCGCAGTATTTATGTCGGAATTTTTAGACTGTAATAGTTTGACTAAAATCTACGCTGGTTTTTGCGTGAAGCTCAAACAATTGTTTGTTTGTTTGAACCGAACAAAGAAACATCGATTGGTTTGGTTTCAGAAGCCATTGATTGGTCGATATGAGTAGGTTTTTTTTTAATATCTTTGATTTACAAAATATGACATTTAACAATATTATAATAGTACTAGCTGTTCCCTGCGGCTTCGTTAGCGTGTTTAGTTATTTTTTTCTTTATTTTTAATTACCGTAGTATCTCTTTGTAAACGACGTTTGCGGTGTTCCGTTTTGGGGCTAAAATTACCAAGCTAATTCACCCCCTTAGGGGTCAAATTTAAAAAAAACGCCGGTGTACGTGTACTTTTATTTCAGGTATATGATTTTTCTTGCTTCTGCCTTCAAAAGTGACGAACTTTCCATATAAACTTACAAAACCTATTTTTTTTTTTAAATTTCACCCCCTTAGGGGTGAAATTTTGAAAAACGCCGATACACATGTACATTTATTTCTAACCAGAAGCAGGTATGTTAAATTTCGTTCTTCTTACTTTGAAAATGACGGATTTCCAGACAAATCGTTCATCTCTTATTTTACCCCCTTAGGGGTGAAATTGCCAAATGTTCTTTTTTAGTGGATGCTTACAACATAAAAGACTTCAACTGCCAAAACTTCAAGTTTGTAGCTCCAGCGACTTAGGCTCTGTGTTGATGAATCAGTCAGTCAGGACAAGTAATTATATATGTATAGATAGATAATGAACATCGGCAGAACCACTTCATTGGTGGAATTCGAAACAACTAATTGGAATATTAATAATTATTATATAATAATCCTACATAAATATCAAAGTCTGCGTGTATGTTATTCAATCACTCGTAATTTGATAAACAGATTTGTATGAAACTTGGCACACAGATAGACGATTATAGATGTAAAATATCATTATCATCAACCGTCTACTGTTGCGAAGAAACCCACACTAGTGTAACATGCGAAAATGCATCTTTGCAGGGAAGTGGATGACGTATGATTATATTATAGTAACAGATAGATATAGAGTCTCGATAATCTCATGCAATATTACGAATAAAGCTACGGATTCCAACAAACAAAGAAAAAGGCATATATCTATAAAAGTAAGTTTAATTTCATTATATAAAGCCTTCTCCTTTAATTACAACATCATGGGCGAGAACGTATCGACAAGCCGCCAGTCGCCACAAAAGGTTTGTGTCCGAAACGACAGGAATCCGACACCCCGTGGGAAATAACGGCGTACACTTTTTGTAGCCCGCCTATCGGAGATTGTATCGCACGCCTGAGCTTTTCTTGTGGTCCCGGACACAAGCGGCTGGCGGGATAACAAATTTAATTAAATCTATCTTTAATTTTCTAAGTGACAGCTGTCGCGAGAGACTTTTTATAATTATTTATCATACTCATCATTATCAGCTCATGGAAATGTACTTCTTATCATGGGCTTTTTTCTTAAAAAGGAAGGTTTTGTCATAATTTCGACGTTTGGCAGGCGTCTCGGAGATCGTAGGAAATTTTTATTGAATAACAGGACAACGCTGCTGTTCGTTATCCAGGTACCTCAGACAGTTTTCATAGCTTTCACGGGAAAAAATGGAGCGACACTATTAATATGCCGACGCTTTTATTTATTTTTATACAGCACATTAAGTATATAAATCAATATGAATATTGTATATAAACCAATAATTACTTTGCACACAAATCGAACAACTTTGCTATCCCTATTATATTCAATAGTGTGTCTGTACATTTGGCCCAGCACTCAATCCTCGCTGCTTTAATTCCTTTGATTTTTAATCTAGAGATTTATACGACGTCGCAGATAACACCATTTGTGTCATTGGCTAACTTTGTCAAGTTGATGTTTACCAATACAACAACAAATGCTTATAGGCACTACAGAAACCGGCTATACAACAACTTTATTTTATTGTTCCGTTTATGTACATAACAAAATCCTTTCGGTCGTGACTTGTGGCACACACCACGGCGCTGTGTCGTGTTGTTATTATGACGGGCGGTGTCGGGCTGCGGAATTATGCAATTTGCGGTCGATAGCCGACAAGTCGCGATGTGTTCGATTGTAAGAGTTTACTATAACCACTTTGTATTTAACTCTAATTCAATACCGTTTTGAACTGTTGACACCAGTTTAGAGCTGCACGGTTTACCTTGCAACAGAAATGGTAGACTAACGGTTTTGTGTCTCGCCTTCTAATCGGAAGGTCGTGGGTTTCGATCAGTCGAACACCAATGAATTTTTCCACTCGAAGTAACTTATATGCTAATATTTCTATATCTATGCTTCTCGTCTTTTTTAAGACACGTAAAGCTCAGTTGATACTGCCTGGAGTTTGAATGCAGTACCAGTTAGAAGTTGTAGTCATTACTAGTCATCGCAGGGGTACTGGAGGCTAAGTTACATGGAGACAAACAAGTAGCCCCTTTGATGTTTGTTATGTTCTGCAAAGGATTCAAATTGTCTGATAATTATGTAGTTTGTTTGATATTGACCAGAAATATTTACTAAAGAATATCGCTATGTGCCGCCGCACAGCAATAGCGTCACTCCATCTCTTCCTGTTGACGCTGTGTGAACTAGTTAAGCGATGTACCGGGATAATGGGCGGCAGACTTATCCTGTTATTCAATAAAAACTATTGCAATCTCCAAGACGAGCGTAGAGATCATGGTAAATCTCTCAATTTTGAGGGGGAGGCGCATCTCCAGCGGTGGACTGTCTTGGGGTGCTGATAGTGGCGAGCGTTGAATGAACGAACAGTTTTATTAGACAGTTTCTTTACCGTGAACGCATAGACTAGTTTTCTGTTCACTGATAAACTGGTTTAACTGGTTTACATTGTGGATCATGCATCGTGTTGATCGCTTCAGCGAGTGAGACTCGAACGCGGCCGGATATTGCTGAGTTGTTCACGTTCATGACGTAAACTAGTCGAAATTTGGACTGTTTTATAAACTAGTCTATCGTCGACGATAAACGGTCTCGTTGCGTCGACTATAAAATCGTCAACAACCCACCATTAGCTGATGATGAGATGATGTTTGAAAGTAATATCTACAAAGTGGTTTAAGTATTCCGAATGCCAAAGATGCCATCCCGTCAAATATCCAGCTACAAGTGTCGTTTGTTGTCTGTTCCTTCGCGTTTATTGAGCGTGTACCTACTTCTGCAATAATAATGATTACATTATGTTTAACTTCTTCGTCATAACAGTTAAATACATTGTTTCAACCATTAAAGTCGCTTACCGAGGTAGTATGACATTCTCGTAAAACGGCTTCAGGGTAGTAACGCTTAGGTAGGTATGCGAGTTCGATGCTCTTGTATTTGTTAACTTGCGTGTTTTTCTATCTAGTAAAGCTCAATTATTAATCAGATGAACAAACGTTAATTGTCTTATTGAAAAATATCAACATGAAATGACAGTACTGTCTCTTACTAATTGACGTTTATTCAACTGATTAATAATTGAGCTTTACTAGATAGGAAGACACGCAAGTTCATCACTTCCAGCTGCCAGGCTGGGTGGAGACTGCACAATCCAAGAAACAGTAGCGTCGTTTGTTGTCGGAGACCAAGATATGCTTTTGGATCTCTGCACTATCATAGAAGTAGTGGGTTAGCGGCTTACGCTGTATGAAGTGCAAGTCCGATCGTGTCTGGAGCACTGCTGTCACTTATGGGCTGGAGCTGGGAAATGCCAACTAGTAGCATTAGACTCTGTAGAGAGGCATGCAATGAGGCTTATTGGTGACCTTTCCCTGGTTGAGACCAATCTACAAAGCCTTGAGCTCTGAGATGCAATGGCCGATGAAGTCGAGTCGACTCCCAATGACTGCTTTCAGTAAGCACGGTTAGCATCATAATTCATAAATGCTTCATATTTCTCTTGAAGAAAAATTTTAGAGTCAAATAACAAGTTTTTCTGACTAAACAAGACTTTCTCAGACTTTAAAAAAATAAGTATTCTGGAATTTTTCGTCGTTGTTATTAAAAATTCTAGAATCTTCTGAGTAAAGTTTTCTGAGATCTTATTGAGTTAGAAAAACACGTTATTGGCAAAATAAATAAGAGTAATTGCTTAATTTCGCACTCTAAAATTTTTCCACATGGGTTCTTATCTGATATTATGTCTTTGAGCAATGTTACAGCCAATAATTAAAATTCTAAGTGACTCAAAACTTGACATTCTAAATTGCTATCAAAATGAACACATGAAATGCAAAGTGTATTTCAAGATAAAAACACAAACCAATGTGCCCTTCCTAGTAAGCATCCTAAAAAAAAGATCTTAGGAGGGCCAGAAAACTGCACATGTTATTTCTTTATACGGTCAATTAGAAGTCTTAATGGACACACAAATTATTAGTTTTAAAATGTGAACTGATAAATAATAATAATGTCAATTATGTAAACGTCAAAAATATAAATATAACAGTAAAATATAAAAATTAAAAATATAAAATTAATTGGCAGACGTCTTAGAGACGGCAATAGATTTTGATTGAATAGCAAGATAACGCCGCTGCCCAATATCCTGGTCTATCTCTTAGCTGGTTCTCACAGAATCCACAGGAAGAAATGCAGTGACGCTATTATTACGTCATCGCCGCACGGCAATAGAAAAAAGCACCAATTCGCGTCAAAAACATGTTGAAACTTGTTTCAACCATCAGACGAGTCGGCTCGAGTGTTAGATATGAAAAAAAAGCCATAAACACATATTAACAAAAGAATTGTGATATTCTACAAGCGTGCGGGATATCACACAAAGGGACTTATTGTGAAGTGCTTAAGCTAAAAACTATTAAATGTTTTGAAACGATACCCGGAAACTGCATAATTCAGGAAGCAGTCGTGTCTTTTTGTAAAAGATTCAATTTGTAGAAATCGCGCTATCATAAAAGGTGAAGTGATATGTTTACTGAACTATCAGTTTGGTAAATATACTTCCACCCATTAGCCGTGAGATATCAGTAGCAGAGTGTTCTATCTATATTAATTCGGTGTTCTAAGGACTGTATTACTAATTTTTGCCTGTGGCTCCGCTCACGTGAATGCCGGCCTTCCCCTACATGGGGAATCCTGAAATAATCATAGATTTATATAAAAAGTCTTAGTCTTACTTTTACTTGAGCTCTCGTACCTTAACGGCGTCTACTAAAACAGGGATCAAGCTGTATCTTCAATTCTACTCGAGTGATTTTGATGAAGTATGCAGCAGTATTTAAGTCGAAATAATACCTTTGAGACTGCAACAGTTTAGCCAAAATTTACCTCCTGGTTTTTGCGTGAAGCTCGAAAAAATAAGGAAACGAACAAACAGACATCGACGGATTTGGTTTCAGAAGCCCTTAATTAATTGATCTGAGTATTTTGTTTTTATATCTTTGTTATATCTTTGATTTTTGAAAATTTGACATTTAACAATCTCTAGAAGTCTAGACCACTTTTACTTGAGCTCTCGTACCTTAACGGCGACTACTAAAATAGGGATCAAGCTATATCTTCAATTCTACTAGACCGATTTTGATGAAACTTACTGCAGTATTTAACGCGAAATAGTACCTTTAAGACTGTAATAGTTCGATCAAAACCTACCCCCTGATTTTTGCGTAAAGCTCGAATGTACAAATAAACATCGACGTATTGGGTTTCAGAAGCCCTTAATTAATCGATTTGAGTAGATTTTTTTAGATTAAGTGGATTATAATAAGTATATTTTTTATTTTTTTAGTTAACTATTTTATAATGTGTAGTAATAAGTTGATCAACATACTAAAAAAATGCAGTCTTCGTCACAGGTTCTGTGGATAAAGTGCACATTCCAAATAAGTTACTGGACCAATTCCTGTCAAAAATATGTCGGAACCTGTTCCAGACAAGTCTGAACGAGTAGTGGACACAAAAAAATTCATAAATATACGGTAACAAAGGACAGAATGATATTGTAGGACCGAGGAAGCCATTCCACAAAGGGCTTTATTGTGAAGCGTGTAAGTTAAAAAAAAAGGTAACTATTATGAAATTTGAAGTGGTGCTCGTGAAATTAGAGAACGGTCAAGTGGCGGTCAAGGGCGGGAAAGAATAAAGAAACTCATACAAATAATATAAAAGTAGGACAAACGCAAGTAAACTCTTGCATTGTTATCAGCTTTCAATAATATGTTGTTCCCCTTTGTTCTGAGGCTGTGCTGTCGACATCTTTATTTAACGGGTTCTGTAGGTAGACATTCTTAATAAATACTTACTTTAATTTACATTCATATTTTTTTATACAAATCTAGCCCCAGATTAGGATTTCCTATGTCTTGGATATTAGACAACGATATATTTACTTAAAAGTAAAAATTAAAGTCGCCGACGTGGCT
>WUAW01037493.1:0-12679 GCA_017165845.1 Thaumetopoea pityocampa | reverse complement strand
CCTAAAGGGACTCCTTTTAATAATATATTTTAGTTATTATATATATAAAATATACTCGATATGAAATAAAAAAATAAAAAAATATCCATACTATAAGAAACTATAGATATACAAATGAATAGGAAAAATATGCTGCGTACAATAATAAGAACATAAACATTTCTAATTATCTATAGTATTTAATCGTCACCACTTTCGGACGAAAAGGTGCTCAAAACGCTAGCAGCATTGTCATGTTGGATAGTAATATTAATTTATTGACCAAAGAAAATGTCAGCTTTCTGGTTACCAGATACTCCACCAAAAGTTTTGAAATTTTTTGAAATATACGGTGGGCTTCCATCCCCATGGACACTCAGTATCTTTTAAATTAGTGTGGTACTGTAGATTGAGTTACATACCTATGCAATATTTTTTTAATCACAATCTGTCACTGACGTTATCACCCAGCCGCTCCGTATTTACTTATAACCAGATTATTAACCTAACTGGCCTTATCTCGTGCCTATCAATTATTATTAATACCTATGTAGACATAGGTATTAATAATACTGTCTTATCCAACCAAGTATTATATTATATGTATTATAGCCCGATGATGTTGAAAACGTAGATAACTACATCAGTGTCACCAGTTACAGGTTTAACTGCGGCAGGAATGACAGTATCGGGAATGGGAAGATCTTTCGTCCAGACCTATGAGCGTTATATACTCTTATATGCTAGGTTGCTATTAATTTTCAAAACAGTTGTGGCATGAACCACATTGGATAAACATAAAATTTTCGATGAAATCTAAGAGTACATGATAAGAAAATAAGTGCAGTCAACAGGTTTCACGGGATGCTTAAAACGGGCAGACTGATTTGCCCTCCGCTGCTGTAATAATGTGGCTCGGCTTGATACTCGTTCTTGTGATTGTGCTATATCTTGGGCTGATACGAATCTTCAATAATGTATATTCGTAAATTCTGGTAAATTTGAGTAGTTTGCTAGAATTTTCTGTACTTGTCGTTACGATTATAGGAACGCAAGGAAAGTACGTAATCTCTCTCAGATCTGTCGGATGCCTGGCAACAATTATAAACCGCTACATTACATGCCACTTCAAATGTGTTTATTCACTTAAAAAAATTGACTACACGGTAACAAAGAAACCTAGATTCAGCTCTTTTATATTAATGGCGACATTTATGAGTTGCGCCATGTGTCGAGGATGCGTGGTACATGTAGTGGTGTCTACAGCATGTATATGATCTGGAATCTATTAAACTATATTTTTTTTTAATTTTCACGTCAATTATGAATATTTCGTTATTAGCTTTTAATAAAGCCACACATGTAACTGACGGGGAAGTTATATTCTCGAACGGCAACTGTTGACCAGAAAGCGAAGCATGATGATTCATAATACATATAAACGAAGTACCAAAAGAAAACTTGGCTTTAATTAACAAAAGAATTACGAGTATACATACTAAATTACAGTGACAAGATAAAATATTGACGATTGTACTCTTGTATGGTCGATGAGACAAATAGCTCATGTATCACTAGGTTTTTCGCCCCCTTAGTCAGCGTTCTAAAAAATAGTAACTGAATATTGAAAAGTTGATGGTAGTTTATAACTAAACGAATGCACAGCTCATAACTACAAATTTAAACCAATTGTTTTGAAATTTGGTACAGAAGAAAATGGATAAATAGTAAGTTATTTCAAATGAAGCAGTCGTATTAATTGTTTAATCTAATAGAGAACATAAAGTATATGATAAGTCATCAGAAACTGCAATGAACAACGATTTTAGAAAGTTGCACAGAAGCTACTTATCATTCTTTAACATCTTTAATTTAAATTTGCCTACAATTATATGATTAAAACTAAAGGTTTAAATCGATAAAGTTTTTGAATTATTTATAATAGACCACAGTCGATAATAGTTACATATCACAAGAGTATGTTTCTCGCCCCCTTGATCAACATCCTAAAGACAGTACTAGCTGAATATTGAAAGGCTTGATGATGAGAAATAATCGTAAGTTGTTTCAAATGAAGTGTAATCTCGAGAGAAATTCTTTTTCATATGGAAAAATATATGTATTAAATGAATAATGTAAAATTTGTAAGCATCGTTCGGTAGAGCAAGAGAATGGAATCGAGGTGAAAATGAGTAAGACCTGACGCTTTCACGATTAAACTGTTTAGTCTGTTGAAATGAAACCTCACTTAGCAGTGAATGAATTTATTTCACAGAATAACGTGTTGTAAAATATATGCTACAACAACAGCCTTAAATCTTATAATTAAATAAATACTAGCACTAAGCGAGACTTTTGCTTTATGTGAACCCTCGGGACGCACAGAAATAGTTTCGTTTGTGATCGATATTTATAATTTCACTATTTCGGTAAATTAGAAGATAAATTCAAAAGATGAAATGTCCAAGAATTTATATTTATAACATTCATCCAACAATTTTTAGAATATAATCTTGGTGTCGTTCGTGATCCGTACACGTAACACACGAGTGTGATGACCCAAATCCTGCATGTCCTCGTAAAACAACGTATAAGTTGTGCCTGAATAGAATCCTTTATTACGGCAATCTATTGTTCCAAATGGACGGTAGACAAACCGTTCTCATGGAAACCATCAACTCCATCGGAAAACTGGTGATTATCAGGCAGATACAGGGGACACTAGGTCTAACTAGGACACTCTTCGAACAATACCAGGATATTGTTGTTATGAGAATCATTCTTTTAACGAATATCAAATCACTGCTTTTATAAAGAAATATAAATTCTTCAAAAACATCTCAAAAATTAAAACTGTCAGACAACCTTCTGCCTGCAGATCCAAAACAAAAATCCACGATCCTACTCCCGAACCTTCCTTCACACCTCTGTCAAGTCTATTTCTATTTTCAAATTAAGTTTCGAACTTCAACATAGGAAAAAAGTATTATTTTTATAATGAACCAAAAAGTATTTAGTAAGAAAATTTGTTCCGTTACAGAAGCAATCGTATTCGTATAGTTGTTTCATATCGTATTAGTTGTTTCATCTAATTAATAAACCATTTGTAATATATAATATATAATAAGTAAGAAACTGCAATGATTTTAGTATCATTTACAATAAACGAATTGTACAGAATCTACTTAACATCATTTAACATCTTCAATTTAAATTACCTACAATTATAATGTGACTAAAGCTAAAAAAGGTTTAAATCGATAAAGTATTTGAAATATTAATGGCTTTTCTACTTTATTTGCCGCTGTCGTTAACGAACAAGAGGTTATCGCGCAATTACTCTGTCAATTGTAACTGTACTTAATGATGACTTATGGAGTAAGTACTACCGAGTATACAACGAAATATAAAAAAGTTAAATATATTCATTTATTTTCATTCTTTTTGTTAGGTTTGTGGTCCATAATAACGGCAATTGTTTTTTAAGTTGATGTATGATACCAGGATATGACAGCGTCACTTCAACTCTTCCTATGGGTGCTGCGAGAACCGGCTACAGTCACTAAGTCAGTGAGCTGCAGAATTGTTCTTCGATTCATAGACATCAGCTGCGGTCTCCAAGACTTGGAGATCAATGCACCTCCTTTTATGGGAGAGGCGTATGTCTAACTTTGTCGTCTTTATTCACTTTGTTGAAACTTTAAATATATTTAAAGGATTATTTTATACCCATAGCTTAAGTCTCAGTTTCAAACTACAATAGAATTACTAAAATTCTAAATTTCAATTTCATTCTCAATTGCTGTTAAATTTTAAAGTAAAAACGATCAATTTATTGTCAGGCGTGAAGTGCTTTTTAGGCGTATTTAATATTCCACAGTCATTCCATAATGCATTAGTCGTAATGCTTAGAGCAGCACAACAAAACGTTGCTATGGGTTCATATCAATACAAAATTATTAATTCCATTTTTTGTACCGAGCATACAATGTATGTCACGCAACTGGCTTCAACACATCACATTCACAGTGAAACATCGAGCTTGAACGAACGCTTTTAAAACAAGTAAGTTTACGTTTATAAAATTATAAAATATTGAAAAAATAATTCCTATCTTTATATCTATAACAAAATCTTTAACCTTAATTAAAGAATTACTTTAATCTATTTTGCATAGAAAAACAAATTTATTTTTCTAAATCTAAATTTATTTCCAAATTTGATTCTTCTAAAAATGTCTATACGTTCTTTAGATTATTCTGTATTTTCTATTCCTACTATTGTTGTATAATGAAATATATTTGTTTGTGTGTGCATGCCCGTGGATGCTTGATTTAAGTCTGAGTTCATTAATCTCCTATCACGTAGCGGCAGTGTGGCGCTGTGGTAATCGTACAAAACCGGTATCGCTGTACTGGAAGTTGACTTGATTAGATTACTTCAAGGCCAGATCTACGAAAATATTTTTTATTTTGTGATTTTGTTCGTGCTCTTTCTATCTTTCTTGACACAGAATACCAGTAACGGTGCAATAACTGTTCTATCGACTTTGGTATTGATAACTAAGTGACTTGCCTTATCATTACCACTGTCTTATTATGTTTCTTTGATTTTGTTTCTTATTTTACTGTTAATCATCAACATGATGAGCCCTAAGATATTCATTTACTACTGAACATTATTTCCCCCATATAGCCATATAATGGCGGGTTTCATCCATTACCAATAAACCATTGTTAACTGCGTTTTATAACCCACGCGTTTTATGTAAAATTCCTCTTATTCATTTTTGTCGTTATTACTTTAGATTAATTATAATTGAATCACCCAGAAGCCAATGGGGTTAAGTCCGTTTTTTGATAGTTTCTGATTTTTGTAAATTTTGATCAAATAAATATTTTTCTTAGTTATTAAAGGATTTACCCGTTGCTTCCTTTTTTCTAGGACAGACAGCGTTTTTCATTTGAATCATTTGAATCACCCATTTTATTTATTACTTTTATTTTTTATTTTACACTTCATGCATTATATGTATATGTGAAGGCGGACTTAATGCGAGGGTATTATCTACCAGTCAACCTTTGGGTAGCGCAGAGACAGTGAAGTAGATGCAGCAGCGGATGTAATTTAAATAGGTGATATCTAATAGATACATAAAAAATATACTAATATATAATAATTATAAACAATAATATAAATTATTGTGTCGATTGCCATAATTCACTTAAAACCAGTTTACGTATCTTAACTTTGAACGCCGAATCGAGGGTAGTAAAAAACCTGTCTTCAACTTTTTATCAATTTTTATTGATTTGTCTTTAAATGATGCGTTGCCAATTTAAATTTTGCTTTCAGGATAAAAAATGGTGCTAAAAGTTTACAAGTTGGATGCCAGCCCGCCCGCTAGATCAGTGCTTATGACTGTGGAGGCACTCAAGATCAAAGATGTTGAGTATGTTGATGTGAATTTGTCCACAAAAGATCATCTGAACGAGGATTATTTGAAGGTATCAAATTTTAGCGCACGCTCTGTTATTTTATTAGGTATTGATTTTTTAGTTTCAAGAACTATTATCTAAATCATTGTACCCAATAACCTACCATATATCTTCTCGTCTGATGACTTCACAGTAGTTAGAAATTTAAACTTTTCAAAGTGATTAGCAGTAATATACCAGCTGTCAAAAACACATTGGAAGTCGATGAATTAGCTAAAATTTAAAATTAGCTGAGCGGGGCTGGTCTACCCTAAGTCGATAACCATGCCAAATAGTCGACGAGACAAAATTTTTTTAGGGCCTCTGATCTATACAAATAAATAAAATTAAGGTGTCTGTCTGTAATGTTCTTTCTGTCTGTCTGTTTGTCCACGTTAATCTCTAAAACGTCGGAAGCGATAAGATATTTTTATTGCCCATTATCTCATTAATATTAAAATCACGCTCAGATTATTTTGCGAATTTATTTCTTTGTAACGTTGTAATATCCTTACAGATGAATCCACAGCATACAGTTCCGGTGCTGCGGGATGATGATTTTATTATTTGGGACAGGTAACGAGTAATATTAGTAGTATCTATCTATCTATCTATACTATTATAAAACTGTTAAATGTCAAATTTTGAAACCTCAAAAGTTATTTAAACCAAAAAAGTAGATTTTGGTTAAACTAGTAATGGTTAAATATTCCGTAGTATTTAAGTCGGAATAGTACCTTTAAGACTGTAAAGTTTTAAAGGCACTATTCATCAATTCCTATTCATCAAAATCGGTCCAGTAGAAGTGAAGATACCGCTTGATCCCTGTTTTAGTGACCGCCGTTAAGGTACGAGAGTTCATTTATAGGTTTCTATATGTGTACGAGTATTTTTTATACTCTACACAAGAGTTTTGGCGGCAACCCGAGTGAAGCATCATTTAGTTTTGTTTCAACGTTTTATATTAGTTTATTGTGATGTTTGATATGTAAATTTTGTGTTGTTTTGTGTATCAAATACCAATAATCGTGAACAATATTGAAATATCAGATTAAAACTGCACCTATATGCACTTGCAGTGCCCGTATTTTTTCAAGGCAATATGCTTGCGGGAACTTTCGCATAGTTTGTGGTAATCTTCGTATTATCGTTAAAACTCCCAAGAAGCAATAAAATGTGATACATAAACATTTTATAGTTAAATTGACGAAAGAAAACGATGACTTAGGTTAAAGGTTTTGGATACCAGGTCATAAAACATATTAATAAATAGTGATTTACCCTTCAAATTGATTTTGATTGACCTTCAAAAATTTACTCACTCCCCTCTTGATGAACCCCATACTGTAACCTTTCAGGAAAACCTCAGCAGAGAGCTCATTCCACAATCGGACCGTTCGCGAGAGGAAATTCCTCTGAAAACGCACTGTACTATTTCACGCATTTCTAAAACGAAAGTGTAATTGATACAAAAACAGATATTATACAACATAGTCATTATACAACTTGATATAACAAGCAAAGCTCATTATACAACTTGATATAACAAGCAAAGCTCATTATACAACTTGATATAACAAGCAAAGCTGCAGGTCTCAGCTAGCTATAAAAATATCCGCCACACTTACTTTTTCGAGCTAATTATGACATTTTAACGACTTTTCGAATCTTTGAGTTGTGGTCAAAGAAACTATGTAAGTCAAAGTAATATGTGGTACAAATTAAAAATAGGTACTCATAAAATTTCAGCCATGCCATCTGTGGATACTTGGTGACCCAATATGGAGAAGACGATTCTCTATATCCAACTGACGCAAAGAAAAGAGCCGTTGTCGACCAACGCCTTCACTTCGATAGTGGAATTTTATTTCCAGCTCTTCGTGGAACTGTTGTAAGTATATTGTACAATAAATTTTGCATGCTGGGCAGGACTGGCAATCGAAGTATAATGGATTCGAAATGATTCCGTATCACTCTGTTATTTTATACAATTTATACCCTGAATGAGAGTTTACTTTGTATGCACAAATGTCCTCAACGGATTTTTTTCCGTTGAGATAAGGCATGTCCTCAATGGAAAAGGAAAAGCTTTTCCGTTGAGGACATGCCTTACCTCCATATGCCCGCATAGGTTTGTACAGCTCACCAATTCCCACTAAGCCAGCATTGTTGGCCAATCCCCCTCCTGATTAAGGGAGGTTCTTGGTCCTGTAGAGAAGACGAAAATAAACTGGGGATGAAGAAAAATTGCAAATATTTTCGTTTTTTTTTTGGGGTTCGATTGTAGATTTTTAGGTATAATAGGACCTTGAGACTTTAACTACGGATTAATCCATTGGATAAATTGTAGCTTTTTAGCTAAAATAGGACCTTAACGTTGGACCACGGAGTACATTATACATACCTGGAATGATGTATGTCTATTTAAATTTTATTACGTATATTTTTTTTAATTAACATGAAACATCCTACCACTCATCATTTTCATCCTACCACTTATCATGATGAAGCCATCTAATATCCCACTGCAGGGCACGGGCCTCCTCTTAGAATGAGAGGGGCTGGTCTATAATCCACCATGTTGACCTAATTCGGGTTGGCAGACTTCACACGCCTCCGAGAAAATCATTTCCTCGCGTTATTTTCTTTCATTCTATTTGAAGCAAGTGATGATAATTAATTCACACACGATCTCGAATATCAGAGGTGCGTGGTTGGATTCGAACTCGAAATCTAAGACTGCAGTGCATAGTTATACAACTAGCCTATCATTGTTTGCCATATCCATCCGGGCTATTGTACTACAATTATTTCAACTTAGGGTCAACTGAAAATATAGGATCTGATGTCATTCTTAAAGCTGTGGTTTATTTTTCCTGTGATGATCAGTATCAATCAGATAGATGCCGTGATTTGATGTGCCTTCCGAATCAGAAAGAAAAACACAAATATTTTGAGTATAAAATCCATGACATCTAGAGTTCTACTAGACCACTGAATTATATCATGAACTGTCCAGATTAAGGACAGAGAATGTGCATGATTTTGCTGAGAAATTCTTAACATCGTCGCGGATGGCGGGAGACCAGCTGACGGTGGCTCATGTCTGCTGTGTTGCAGCATTTCTTCTTTGAACACATTATTGATTATTGTCGACATTCCGTTAATAGTAAAAATGCCACTCTTTTTTCGTTAAAATCGAGAATATCATCCATACGAAAGACGGTCTTAAGCATAGAAACGATCACTACTTATTAAGAACAAATTTGTAAGTTGCAGCTGCATTTCCAACTAGTCTATACTCTATACTATTATAAAATTTTTAAATGTCAAATGTTGTAAATCAAATATATTAAAAAAAAACTTTTTGTTCTGAAACCAAATCCGTCGATGTTTGTTTCTCTGTTTGCTTGTTCGAGTTTCACGTAAAAACCAGGAGATACATTTTGATCAAAGAATTACAGTCTTAAACGTATTCTGCAGCATGTTTCATTAAAATCCGTGTAGTAAAATTGATAATATACTACGAGAGCTGAAGTGAAAGTGGTTCTATGGATTTTTGTGTAAATCAACGATTATTACGAGATTTCCCATGTAAAGGAAAATCGACGTTCACGTGGACGGAGCCACGAATTGAAGCTAATAAAAATAGATCTGTACACAAATTTACAGGAACCAGTGTTTTTTTGGGGCGAAAAGGAATTCAGACCGGAAAGCTTGGCAAAGATAAAGGCAGCTTATGAATTTGCTGAGAAATTCTTAACATCATCATGGATGGCGGGAGACCAGCTGACGTTGGCTGATATCTGCTGTGTTAGCAGCATTTCTTCTATGAACACAATTTTGCCTATTGATGAGAACCTGTAAGAGAATTTAATATACCTATACTAATATTATAAAGAGTTAAAATTTATTTGTTTGTAAGTTTCTATATAGGGGGTAATCTCCAGAATTAATACACTAATTCTAAAAATTTTCATTGGTAAAAAGCTACATTATTCCTGACTGCTACAGGCTATAAATTAAATTTATATCATGCATAATAGCCGAGTTATCACAATCTTTGTCTAGCAAGTTGGAAAGCGATACGATGACAAAGACACTATGACGCACGCCCGAGAGAGATTTGGGGTAGATGGAAGTCTACGTGAGCGGAGTAGTGGCCAACAGCTAGTTATATATAAAAAGAGAATATTTTAAAGTACTTAAAAGAGGGTATAAAGTATTGCGATAGGTCCGCTCTATATTAATGCGCTTCATATTAACCAGTCGTAAGACGCTATAAGTGAGAATGTCTTATAATGTAGGTATAATTTTATTAGTCGCTGAAGCCCTACCACCATCATCATCGGCTCGTGGGAGTCCACTACTGCACACAGGCCTCCTCCTAATAATAATGGTTTTGCCATAATCCCCACGCTTGGCAGCCGTCTTAGAAGTTGCAGTAGATTTGGATTCAAGAACAGGATAACGCTGCTACCCTTAGTTCTTACATCATCCACGGGAATATTTATAGAGTGACATTATTATTATGCCAAAGCCACGAAGTAAAATAAGAGCAAAATAAAGCATTGGCGTATGGTACAAAATGAATCCTAATGTATGTTGTTGACAACCATACATCTTGATTATAAATAACGACTGATTCTGCAGGTATCCCAAATTGAAAGCTTGGCTGGAGCGCTGCTCTCAACAGGAGTTTTACAAGAAATGCAACGAACCAGGGCTTGTGCAGTTCAGTGAATTCTTAAAGTCCAAGTTGGCTTAAAAATTACCGATTCACAAATATTGCTTATTTATATACACGTAGTAATTAGTTGGTTTTGGATTACTTGTTGCCTAAAATCTCAATTAACTCAACCTGCAATTACAAGAGAATATAATTTTGTTTCATAATATAAGCATTTGTTTTATTTTATCGGTAAATTTTCCTCATAAATCTGTTGACTGATTGGCGGCTTATTTGTTCAGTGACAGAGACCTTGCTTTCTGTGGCAATTGGTCCTAGCTTCGAATCCTACTAAGGTCTGACTTTGTGTGATGAGCGTCAATGTTTATACCTGAGTCATGGATGTTTAACTATATATGTGTTAGCAATGATCTATATAAGTATATCATTGTCAGGTAACCCCAGACACGGAATCCTAATTTTGGGCTAGATCAATGTGTGTGAGAAAGAAAAGGTGTCCAGAATATTACAATGTTAATATTTACAAAAAAACTGATTGGAACTGCATAGTATGAATAAATGTTAAAGCTAAAAATATTATTTTAAAAAGGTTTCATTAATCAATAATTGAAACAATATCCCAATCTTTTAAAAATATATAGAAAGACTTGTATTTTGTTCTTTTTGTGATTATAAATTGAAACAACTTTACTAAAATATGAAATAAAATTTTAATGCTCTTTTGCAATTACAACGTCGCTTATATGGTAACTAAAGAAGGGATATTGCAACTAAGGGAAATTTATCAACAACTTGACATGTGATTCTAAAGATAAAATTATAAGACGCCAGTAACAGGTTGATTACAAGGCAGACTTAACAGTTTGAATAGATGTCGCCACAAATGCACCTTTTTTCGTTGCCTACACTAATTTTCATAGTCATGGAACCGCCAACATTGCTATTAGTTTTGATTAGGAGTTATGAAATAAAAATTGTATTTACGTTTTATGTTACCACATCTAGACACGAAATTGTTATAATTATCTATGTTTTTGTATTTCTAAAAACACACAGAATAATATATAATGAATAAAATATATATAAATAAAATACGAATAGAATTAAAATTCAACAAAAAGTCATACAAACAAAAATTGTGTGCCCTATTTGTCATTACTAGCTGGTCTTATGTTTTGATGTTATCATATTTCAGGGATATTTAAATATTTAAGATTATCGGCGTGTAATATTCCAATTTTAGAGAAGAGTAGCTAACTATAAAAATGTGATTGTTAATTTAATTTTACTAATAAAAAGTGTATGTAATTTTATTAATAAATATAATTGTGTGTATAAATACTCGCTTTATCTAGCTAATGATTATTTCAACATTTATAAGAGCGACATCTTTACATTAATTTTAGATTTATAACAAATTGTTAAAAGTATTCGTAACAATATATAAAATTGCACGACAGATGGCATTGTTTTAAATATTCTTGTTGTACTGTTGCAACCCATACTACTGCACGATAGATGGAAGCACCTATGCACAGGATTATGTTCTCGTGAAGAATTATGATACAATGATCGTAATTTTTTTTTATTGTGTACGATTATTATAGAATTTTTAAACATTATTGACAAATTGTATTTATAACATTTCCACTATGATACTTTTGGTTGTAAATATTTGCCTCAGGATGGCGCTGTTAAAAGTTTCAATTCAAATATTTGACTATCACAAACTGCTTTTATAGATGTATAGCAAAGTCATAACCAATGATGAAATTGATGAAAATGTTGTCAGGACGTTATTAGATATAACTGATGACCTTTACATTGAACATTAGGCAGCATTCTGAAACCTGATACTACATCACCACGCTACAGCATCAACATCGTTCACCCCTCCATCACAGCAAACAGTTGAGAATTTCATCATTAGCACTCCACAGTAATTCATACTGGTTTTTCAGCACGACACTCAACCAACTCGGTGGACCATCAGTTCACCGAAGCACGCGTCTGGATTCACTGCGGTCTCTTATTCAGCGTAGCCGTCTCTGCACACTTGGACTACGCCACTAACAGTTTTAAAATTCTATATTCACTCAAGAAAAAAACTACTTCATTCAAGTATATTCTGCATGGGACTGAAATTGTATAATAAATTACCAGTAAACATACATAACGCACAGACGTATCAATATGTTTAAGAAATAAATATATGATTTATTGGTGGACAGGGCTCATTACAATGTGACAGAGTACTTGACTGACAAACTATGACCCGCTTATACAAATAGTACATACTTTTCATCTGAAATCAGTGTTAGTAATCAATTCGAGTATATTAATTTTATATATTCAATTTTATATTTTAATTTTGTATATTTATTTCCCCCTCCTCATAAGGGGAGGTCCATGCCCCTGTAGTGGGGACGATATGGACTGGGGATGATGATATTTATTTTTGACTGTTCGAGCTCAACACTCGTGAATGAATCGCGATCTACGAGTACCTACGATAACGTTGGTCAACACTATT
>WUAW01037485.1:0-11114 GCA_017165845.1 Thaumetopoea pityocampa | reverse complement strand
TTTCTAAAAACTATATTTTTGGCTCCGGTAACATAGGTACAATCTGTATGGTTGGTTTTTTTGAAAAAAATTTCATTGTACAGACACGGCTCGTTTACGATTTTATTATATGTATAGATTATAATTTCAATAAAGCAGGTACATTAAAATTTTCACATTTTTAGAAGAAATATATACATACATTCACGTCTTGCTCGCTGGTACTCCGACGGGGAATCGTTCCGCGGTCTCCCGTTTGACAGGCGGGGATACTGATCCCTATACTACCAAAGAATTGGGGGTAGACAGAGACCACTTCTTTCAGCTTGTTATGATCGTCGAATGCAGCAAAGTGGCTATTCGTGATTCACTTTTCACTCCTGCGGGAAACGAGACGTGTTGGGCGACGAACCACGACGCCGCCATTTTATAAATATTTAGTCTTTTAGTCTGTCCAGCAAAACGACTTAAGTATACGGGTAAGCGACTTCGGCCTCTTGTGCTACTACTGTCTCTTCTTACTCCTTCCAGGATAGTAGTATCCTATAGTCCTTTTCCCAAGTTTCATATTCCTTGCTCAAGATACCTTTCCTACCTCATCCTCTTTCCGTGGGAACGCAATGAGGAACTTTAATAACTTTTGAACCTTAGTAGAAATATGTAACTTAATTTAGAGAAACTCCTTTAAGCGTTCGCGTGTTATTCCTAATTCTGTTTATGTAAACACAGCACACTGGTTGTTAGGCCACGAAGCACGATCCACGCCAGGAATGTTGGGAAACCATTCGGAGGCGCTCCGTGTATGGCAAATTGAATACATTATAATCGCTTTGTTGCCAGAAACTGCTGCTGTCGAATACAGAACTGGTTCTTTATGTTTATGTGCATAGCTTCGCAAAATTATAGGGCACGGATTTTGTTAGCAATATTCATGTATACCATTGTTATATTTGGTTACATTGGGCAGGCCACATAGCGCGTAGATCGGATGGCCGATGAGGCAAAAAGTCCTTGAATGGAGACCACGTACTAGCAAGCGCAGTGTGGGACGACCACCTACGAGATGGACCGACGACCTGGTGAAGATCGCTGGGTCTCGTTGGATGAAGGTGGCTATGGATCGGTCGCGCTGGAACTCGATTGGAGAGCCCTATGTTCAGCAGTGGACAGCTACTGGCTGAAATGATGATGATGACCATTGTTACTCAAAGTTGTTTACATTGACCCCCAGGGGATTGATGACAACTTCACTATATTAGAAGTTTAAATCTTTCAAAGTGAATAGCCCTATATCAGCTGTGAAACATTTGAAGTTGATGAATATACAAACATTCAATATCAGTTAAACAAAGCAGCTAAACCCCCACCCATAACCGAAAAAAGTGGCAACTGGTCTACGAGACAAAAAGTTTGGGAACCTCTGATGTGTTATACTGTCTACTTACATACATATCGTTGTGATATTTCTGTGGAGTTTAGTATTTCACATATCGATATGCACTTAGTCTAATATAATATAGCCCAATGTACTAGTAAAATATATTTTTATGTAAATACTTTATTTTTTTTTATGTTTAGTTTTAATTACACTAGTACCTCTTTGTAGTGTTCCCTTTTGGGGTTAAAATTATTAAGTTCCCTCTCAGGGGTAAAGTCTTGGAAAACGCTGATATACGTGTACATTTATTTCTAACCAGAAGTAGGTGTATTAAATTTCGTGCTTCTTTGAAAATGATGAACTTACATACAACCTTTCATACCTTATTTTTTACCTCTTTAGGTGTGAAATTTCCAAAAATCCTTTCTTAGTGGATGCTTACAACATAAAAGGTATCGACTGCCGAAACTTCAAGGCTCTGCGTTGATGAACCAGTCAGGACAATTAATTATATATATAATACATGTGTATAAGATTATGTTATGATTCTTTTTATTTTTATTGTATAATGTATATACTTCCATCATAACTCAAAAATTAATCTTAATCAAATGTAAATATTTAAAAGCCTGCGTTACATTGAGTAAATCTAATAAAAAAATTTGAATATTATGTACTAATAAATACTACAGATATATTGCCGGTCAACTGTTTTCGTGACGGCACAGTGGGAATTTTCCCATTTATTAGAATTAGAAATATTTATTTTAATGTAAGTGCCATTTGAATAATATTTTTCAATTAAACTCCATTACGGCCACTGGTATTGCACATAAAGTGTTCAGAATGGTAAACTCTTGACAGATCCCGCTGTTAATGGCAGCCTCACGAGGTTCGGTGTATGCTTTGGTGGTGAATTAGGGCGCGGTAACTTATTGGGTTAATACGATTTAGCATTTTCATTATATATATATTATTGCTTGGATTATTTGAACTGATTGATTGATTGGCTTTCAATACGGTACAACCAAATCAGCTTGGAGAATTTTTTGTGTTTGTAATTGTGTACCGTCAGCAGATATTATATTATTTATATCTTTTTTTTATAGGCTGGTGCTGAATATTATACATATTAAACGTAATTTAATATGTATAACTAAATTCTAACGCTAATTACAAGCGACTGGTGCAAGAGTGCAAGACACGTGGTAGCTAGCACAAACTGGTTTATTCCGGTTTTAGTCACCGTGTGCAAAAACATTTCTACAAACGCAAAAACGTTTCCTACCTGATTTGTATATACTGAGTGGGTCTTATTGTGAGATTTGAATTTTTTATGTGCATAATAATATAATTCGTGGATCATTTTTGATTTTTTTTAAACTAGCCACGCACTTGGTCGGGCCATGCGCATTAAATGAAAAATGAACTGTATAAAAAAAACAAAGTTAATATTTTGTTGTTCCACCTTCACGGGGTCTGCGCTTACGCAGGTCGGGAGTGGGGTGCCCCGTGGCGACGGTAGCGGAATTAATTAGCTACAGCTCATGCACACGGTAGCTTAGGTACGCCCACTCATCCTGGCGAATAATAAACAGTTCCAATTTTAAATTATGGTTTCTTTTTTTTTAGGTATTGGAGTTTCGGTTCGAAGGAATTCTGATTGAACAGTGGACAGAATATATATAGGTATGAATATTTGTTTTTTTTAACTTTTTTCTAAAACTATTCGAGTGATGACAGTGAAATTTTTAAATACGAAAATACTTTCAATCAATTTATTAATCACCTCGAATGAATCTAAAGAATCAAGATCATATATTAAACGATAATAAAATAAATATGTTTTACTGTATAACAAACAAATATATTTATTTTATTGTTATACTGTATAACAAACAAACAAATATATTTATATCTGATAATTTACAAATGAAAGTAACATTTGTATAATTATTGTATTTTACAAATTTAACGGTTAGGTGATTCAACAACAGAACCATGGCGTAAGCATTTCATGAACATACGAGCGAAATGTGTGATTGGTTATTAATTATGAAATAAGTATGATATATTATTATGAAATAAGTATTATATATTAAAAATATATCATGTATTATAAATAAATAATAACCAGATAACCTACAACAGCGCATCTCAACAAAAAGTAAAATATGTATATATTTATGTTGTTGAAATATGTTTGAAATTCTTGGATAAGCTATGCTGATTATTATTTACGTGAATTATATACTTATGGAGAATAATATGAACTTATGGATAATGATTGCATTCATACATCGAAACGCAAAACTCGACTTTAAAGGTAACCTAATTGTTGTTCCTTTATGCAGGTAGCGGAGGGAGGAGGAAAACTATCTCTTAACGCCATCTAGAAGGCACAAGAAGAAACATGATTACTATATTTCTATTCCCAATAGATAATTGAGTCATAGATGAGAAAATAGGTCATTTGTAAAAACGAAAAATTTAAGTAGAAACGGTTTTGATCTAAATCAAAATACAAGTTTTTAAGCAAATATTGTCGTTTACAATGTAATTATTACATGGTACAAACTGATAATAATAAAACTGATAGTAATAATAACAATTAGCACTAGGCCAGCGTGATATTATTTATTAATTATTAATTAACTCTCTTACTTTCTGAGAGGAGATCTGAGTCCTGCAAAGGGAGATTTAATGGATTGATGGTAATGAATGATAACTAACAAAACATAATTGTTTTAATAATAATTGAGGTTGTTGATATGCCAACAGCAAAATGTTACACGTAAATGAAATTCAGAATTATTTAAGCCATTCAGATAATATATCAAATTCATTAAAGCGACGACAAGTTCGCTGCACAGTTGAATACATTTTACCGTTGCGTTGTCATTTACGAGTATATTCGAGTTCATAACATCTCAAATAAGATAAAATTATTACGGATTCTTAAAGTGCCCTCCATCATAACCTTTATAAGGTCTCGATCAGAATCAATGAATTAAATATTTCTCAGTATTGTCATCAGCAACAATTTTGCTGATGACAATACTGAGACAATAATGATATTCGAATTACCGAAATTATTTAATTAGCTAAATTATTTATTTCATCATTATCATCATCATATCAGACTTCTGCTGCTAGACATAGGCTTCCTCTATTAATCTCCATACTGAGCCACCTGCATCCACCGATAACCCTCAACCTACACCAAGTCATCGATCCACCTAGTCGGGGGTCGCACTACGTTTTCGGATTCGGAATCGCCACTTCAGCATTTTAGGACCTCAACGTCCATTGATTCTGCTAAAAGGATTGCTCAGCTCTGCAATCCTTTTAGCCACGTCGGCAACACACATATTCGTAAGTTTGATTTTTGTAATTAATTTGCTGATTTATAATGTTCTTGTAAGCAGAGTTATTAATAAATATTGCGTAAGTAGTACAATTATGTTTATTATTGATTTGCTTTCCAGTTCACACTAATTTACATTAATAATATTACAAATTGGTTTACAAAGGAAGGTTTTGAATCAGTGTCGATGTTTTTTACTCTTTCACGTGTAATTAGTTGAATGGATTTGGATGAAACTTGGCGTGCAGATAGACCATGTCTTGGGTTAACAAATGGGATAGTTTTTATCCCGGTAATTTGTTCCCGTGAGATAATAGTTCAATCTCAAGTTTACGTTTTCACGCGGATGAAGCAAAGGGCAGAACAAATATATAATAAAAGTAAATGTGCACTTGTCTGTCTACTTATTACTACTCGTACTGCGGCTAAGGAGATTGTTTTAAAATTTCACATGAAGGTAGATATAAATCATCATAATTATTAATAACATAAAAAGGTCATTGCTTGCTTGCATGTTGCGGGTAAGTTTCTATCACCACTTCTAATCCATATGGCACCTAATCTTTAACGGCTATGGGTACTTTTGCCCCGCTGCGCCTGCGCACAATTCGCCTCAACTTTACTGCCTAACATTGCATATATTTCGCGCGGACATATCACGGAACCGGTTTACAATGCGCATATTTTAACTTCGTGACAACAGCTGTCGCGTTCGGTTAGTGCAGTAATGAGATAAATCTATTGTACATACTTTACATAAATATAATGAAGGTATATACTTCTCCACAATAATTATTAGACTGGATTAATCAGCCTGTATACACGCGGATAGTCACTTAAAAAATAATTTTGTGCGTATACCACTCCTTACATCACGTCACTAGATACTGATAGTGGAATGACTGATCAGTAGTGACGTTGATAACGACGTTGCTATCACCAGCTATAGGTTAAAGTATGGCAGGAGCGGCAGTATCGGAAAAGGGAAGATCTTTCGACTAGATGGGTGTAATGTCTGGCGGAGAGATGTCGGGACGTTGCACGAGTATATATGCTAAATCACATACACAAAATATTTGATATTTTTGATAATGTCCCAAATGGAAATGTTTTCAAAAAATTCAAATATTTTCAAGAAAAAACAACAAAATTAAGTAACAAATCGTTACTATAACCTCTAGATTATATATTTATCTACGGTATTTTATTATAATATAAAAACCAAACCAAAAATATATGACAATTCCTTTCCGTTCAACTTAAAGACAAATTTTAAATTTGTTCGCTTGTTGTAACGAAACGAAGCACAGAATACACTTTCAGATCCACAACACTGACTGACATACATATAGAATGAAAGTAAACTGTCAGCAGCACTAAATAAATTTTTGGCGCCGAATGGTGTACGTAAAATTCCAAAATCCCCAGATTGTGGTTACGGAATACAAGGGTTGATTATCCAATTCCTTGTCATGATCATTTCAATAGTAAATTGTTCATCAAAGTATGAAAATAAACTATTACCAACGCGGGTGTAATATGAGATTTGAGTCTAAAGTTTTGTGGTAGCGAATTTGGACTAAAAAGTATGGTGTGACTTAAGGATCTTGAACAGTCTATAAAAGAGGCATACAGTGTAGCAATCTTTTGAGGACGCCTATGTCCAGTAGTGGACTGATATATTATGATTTCGATCTTCATATGAATGAATCACAAAATGAAAGATATGAACCACAAGTAGATAAATTGCCGCTCTATTAGATAGCCTCAGATTTATTGCCATCCGCTTAACGATAAGATAAAACATTTATTTATTGTGAAAGATCTATTTATAACGGTGGGACACAATCCGCTACGGACAATGCAAATTCTCACTTAGTTACCGGTGTTATTGCTATTCAATTCAGTGCCAATTTTCTTTCTCGACGCTTGTTAGTCCTATAACAAGTTGCATATACTGGATCGCGTTTGCGTTAGAATACAGTCTTGTATTCCGTTGCAAAATAACGTTAACCTGGCGGGAGTGTGTTAGTGACTCCGGGTTCGCTTCGTGAGTCTCAGTTCGTAAGCAAAGCATTAAATCTCAGCAGGACGGTTACCGGAGAATCTATCGAGTGTAGTGGATGGGGCGAGCGTCCAATCCGATGGGAATTGCAACCACGATTCCCATGGAATAGATTTAAATTGGCTTCACCGATATCGTTTATTTTAATTGGGTAGGATAATTGGTGAGGGATTTCAGGCTGCAATTCTGAGGTTTTTAAAACACACGAGCATTTATTGTTGAATTGAAATAATATTTATGTTAAATCAGTTAAATGTAATAATAATATACATTGGTGATGTACAAAGTGGTTTATATCGATCCCTAGAGGTCAACGAACACTTTGCTACAGTTTGGGAATTTAATTCTTTCAAAGTAAATAGCACTATATCAACTGTTACCAACACATTTTAAGTTAATGAATTTGTAAGCAAGAGGTCTGTCTAGTCTATTCAAAACTGAAAAATATGGTAAGTGGTATATGAGGCAAAAAATTTTGGGGACCTCTGGTGTAGGTAGATTAAGAACGATATTAAATATAATATCCTTTTTAATATTTAATATAAACGGCGATATCATTATAATTAAAACTGATTATTTCGGATTCTAATAAAAATATGCCTTACATGTGGATAACATGTAAGAGATTTTTTTCAATACTGGATACATTTTTTCATATTTGTGGTAACAAATATGAAATAGACACTTGGTATTTCGCCCAAGGATTGATCAAATGATGGCGGCAGCGGAAATAGAGACGTATTATTAAATTTAGAGCTTGAAGCCCAATTATAGGGAACAGAGATACGTAGTCAGATACCGCGGCGCGTAACATTTGATTTATTCAATTTTCGAGAGATTTTTAGATATCCGAATAAAATAATATATAACATAATATTGTGGACACTTTTTTTCATACGCATTGATCTAGTCCTAAATTGCGATTCCCTGTAGCTTAGGTACTAGACAATGATATATAATAATAGATAAATGTTAATACAAATAGATTAGAAGGTAAATAGACTTAAGTATACGGGTAAGCGACCCCGGCCCCCCGAGCTACTACTGTCTCTTCCTACTCCTTCCGAGATAGTAGTATCCTATATCCCATAATCCTATTCCAAAATTTCATATTCCTTGCTCAATACACCTTTCCTACCTCAACCTTTTTCCTTTCCTCTCCATTAAGCCGCAGGAACGTAATGAGGAACTTTAACATTTTAACCTTATAAAATGGCGACGTCGTGGTTCGCCACCCGACGCGCCTCGTGGGCTGCGGATATTCACTTTTCTACATTAAACGATCGTAGTAGGTGGAAAGAAATGGTCTCTGCTTACCCCAGTGGGAAAGAGGCGTGACTGTATGTATACAGTATATACTATAGTCTCTGCCTACCCTTATGGGATATCGGCGTGAGTGTATGTATGTATAATTAATTATTACTAGCTTCAGACGGTGAAGATTTTTCTTCACCGTCTGAAGCTAGTAATAATTAATAGTAAATGTTGGAAAAATCTTCATGCCTGAGAGATTTTCTCGGTGGCGTATGAAGCCTGCCAACCGGCATTAGGTTAGGGTGGGTGAGAGGAGACCTATGACCCGTAGTAGAACAGTCGATGATGTTGATAACAAAACTTCATTCCACGCTTTACCCGCGTTTCTCTCAAAACGCAGTACATTAATCGTACCGTCTTAATTTTAATAAAATATAAACTTATATTCAATGCATAGATTCAAATTCAATTTACTCCAGGTAGGTGTTAAAGGTTTCTGTTCGCGTGTCGGTATTTCTAATATCGATGACTTAATCTATCTCATTTTACATCAGTAAGTAGCACCTGGCTTGATTTATTTTTATTTACATTTTACATCTAGTATCTGTTTTACGAGTGTTTGCGGTGATCTTTACTAAAGATATTTCCGATATGATTTATTTGCTATTAAACAAATGTTTTATCTTTAATTGCGAGTAACATATATCTCTTTGGGTTCCAATTATGGCTTTGATAGAGGAATTCATTCGGTGTTTGTATACCTCAGAGATGAAAAATTATCTGTTAAATGAAATTATTACAAAAGTCGTGCTAGTTTTAACACTTAAAAATCTAAACCAATCTCGCCTGTAAATGTCTTTTGCCAAGTCATAAGTTTCCCTTTTACAATCTTTATAGGAGTCAGATGTATATGAATTGCCATGAGGCAATTCATATACATCTGACTAAATTCGAACGATCGGCGATAATTTGTTTAGCAAACAGTTCCCTTTAATATGAATTAAAGGGAAGTGTTTGCTAAACAAATTATCGCCGATCGTTCGAATTTAAACGCTAACTAAAGGTTAGCGTTTAAATTAGAACGACAAAATGGCATTATTGTTTTGAATTTTTTTTATTATTAATTAAAAAATATTTAATTTAATAAATGAAAGCTCCTTAAATCAATTAAATTGCTGAATGAATCCAGTTAGAAATCAACATTAAATTATTACGTACGACTACACTAAATTACTGTTATAATGAGTTCTGTTTTATTGAATATAAATTATCTATTGGTTATTAATAATGTCACATTGACAGGTTTAGTAGCGTTGGGAACTTGAAACACTATATTTAGTAAGCAGCTCTTACTCATTGTTTGGTCAGCAACAGTGACTACCGCGTTGCGTTCATGATAAATGCTCATTGGTGCTAATTCTGCTGTAACAGAACTTAACTGAATTTAGTCTCACCCTGTCTTTTTCAAATGCCAAACACCAAAACGAGATAGGAAACATTTATAGCGAGTACCTACATTTCTGTTAAACGGTTCAAAATAATCTTGCGTTTTTTCATATCCGTCCATTTAGTTCGTATCTTCCGAGGTCGCGTCTAAATCTTTTAATTTTGACGTTTCTAAATGAAACTGATAGCCCAAAAATTATAGCTATATCGTTTTGGCGTTTGACTTTAAAAAAAGATAGGGAGAGACAAAATTTTGTTAAGTTCTGTTACCGTAGAATTATCACCATTATCGTCGATAATCTGTTATTAAACTATACGAGTAGAGTCAAAAGCATAGTAAAGCTGAAGTGGCAGTGGGTATGGCACAAAAAGAAAGAAAAAAAATTATACGGCTAAAATAAAGATACACAATAAAGAGTAAATAAAACGCGNGGTATGGCACAAAAAGAAAGAAAAAAAATTATACGGCTAAAATAAAGATACACAATAAAGAGTAAATAAAATTGTATCAAATTGTATCAAATGGGAACCCGGCTCAGTATAATGCCAAACAGTACACCCAACGCTGATATTCTGCTGGATCCCTGGTCGTATCGTTCAGACATCGAGCCACATGTCCTCGCATTTAAATATGTATTGATCACAATACATATTTAAATACAATGTACATATGTATATCAATGCACTTCTAAAATGTATGAGTGATGAGAGTGAGACATCTGTGTATATAATAACAGTTGCAGAGGCGTTGCGTAGCTCGCAGAACGGCCGACTGTTCAGGTCTTAACACATTAAGCACACTGGAGTCTTAGCACACTAGAGTGGTGACCGTGAACCGGAAGTATAAGCTGATCCCCGACTGATGAATTAACGAAGGTTTGCGGGTAATCGGTGGATGCAGGCGACTCATAGTCCCTCGGTATTGTGGTCATTACAGACGGCCTGTGTCCAGTAGTGGACGCCTGTGGGCTGATATGGTGATCATGATGACGAGCCTGTTATTGTGAATCAGGCATATTGTAGCTACAAAAGCGTGTTCTTAACGTTTTGGTTATTAAAAATATATTTCCAGCCCAAAACTTATGTACCGAGTAGCTTGTTCATTAATTTTATACAAAGTTATATTTTAAAAATGGTCGAATTTAACTCTCTCTATAATCAAATATACAAAATATTTGATTATAGAGAGAGTTAAATTCGCGGGGAGAATGCGATACACCACTTTGACAACACTACACTGTCAGTGTTGCCAGTCCGCTGTTGATTAATTTACTCATTTATTTCGGCTTTAATTTACAATTTATTTAGTTGGTAAATAGAATTTGAAGTAGTGCACTAAATATAGTAAAATATAATAGGTATATATAGTATAGTATAACAGATCATAAATATATGATCCTGTTTCATAAAATGGGTTAATTAATACAGGTTCAAATTAGTTTAAGGATTTTTTAAAGAATCATCAGGATTGTTTATTATTTATTTCTAATGTTTTAATTTTATTAATTCTTTTAAATTTATATTTAAATTAATTCATTAACTAAATTGATTAATTATTTAATGAATTAAAGAAACGCTGAAATATTGACGATGAATGAATAAATTTATATGATTTCAAAAAAAAA
>WUAW01037470.1:1695-13214 GCA_017165845.1 Thaumetopoea pityocampa | reverse complement strand
TATATATATATATATATATATATGTATATATATGTATATTTATATGTTCCACTAACTGACCCGGTTAATTTCGTAGTACCTAAAAAATTCAATTTCTTTGATTTTTGGGCTGTTCCATTGGGTTTTTCCTAATTTTATTTTTTCATAAACCACCTCTGTAGGTACTGAGGCGAACAAAAAAAAATTATTCAAATCAGTTGAGCCGTTTTTTGAGTTTATGCGAGACTAACGCACGGCGATTGATTTTTACATATACTGAAAAATATAACTATCAAGCGATGTGGATACTCAGAGATACAGTATAGATGTAAAGTAGCCTTCATGTTAATTGAGGTTTTGATATCAGATTACTTAGAAAATTTATCGCTTCATGTCATTCACACACAATATTAGTCAATCAATCTCACTTGACGCGCCCTGGCTGAAAATAAATTTTGATTTTTTTTTACTCTTTTAAAGTCTTCACATTGTAAATCACCTTCATCACCAGCCAGTGTAACTCTACTCCTGGACATGGGCCTCCCCTTAAAATGAGACATTTGCCATAATCTCCACGCTTAACAGACATTTTGGAGATCGCAGCAGATTTTGATTGAATAACAAACAGGATAACGCTGTTACCCATTATCCTGGTACATCCCTTAGCTGGTCCTCAAAGCGACGACGGGGAATATTTATGGAGTGACGCTGTCATCGTGTCGATGTCACGCAGCAAAAATCATCTTAAAATAGTAATATTTTTTTTGTAACATCTATGGCCCGTAAATATTATAACATTTATTTGAATCAAAAGACAAATTAATGAAAATTTGACGAGGGATCTGTGAATATTTATAATTGAGTTTATAATTGGGATGGTACACCACTAAACATCTATTCCTGCGTAGTCATGCGGTCGTCTGAACCTAAAGTGAATTAATTTAGTTATTCGGACCGTTTTAAGTAAACAGTCTTGTCCGTATAATCGGTATTATACAGACCAGACTAGTTTGTATTCAGAGCGCTTTCGTCTATTTCTGACCAATTTACCAAAAATAGCTTCTAATAACAGACTCATTAAATGTAAATATCTTTGTACATATATGAGTACAAGTTGTGTTTTTCGCATACAGTGTGCGGAATACATTTGAATAGGATTAAAACTTGCTCTAAATACTACAGATTGGGTTGTTGAGATCATGTGCAGTTCGCCAATACTGAAAGATATATGAACTCACCTACCTCTGTATCGTGGAGTAAACGAAATAAGTACAAAATAAATATAAATTAATTAAATATATGGAATAAATAATTTGTATTAATTTTCTTATATTTTCTTTTTATTAACTTTTTTAAAATTTTTTAGGTCTTAACATTTGTTAAGACTTAAGAAAATAAAAAAAAAAATAAGAAAATACCTTTGAAAATTTATTAATACCAACTTTTGTCCCCCATTCCATTCACGTAGACCATTTACCAACTTGGAAGCCATGCGGGAGATCCTTAAGTTCATAAATTAATAAAAAGAACATTATAATATCATTAAACATAATGTATATCCTATTCCAGCTTTTTATTAGCTTTGCTTCCATACAATTTGTGTTGGGATTATACTGGCTATGGCCCGCGGCCCTCGTAGACCATTTACCAACTCAAACAGATTCCCTGGGATCCTCGAGTTCATAAATTTAATCAAACAAAGTTTTGCAATATCGTAACTTGTCTTTCTTTTAATCGACTGAAATAAAACATGGTGTAATCCTATCCCGGACAATAAGACAATAACCAATATATGACCGAAAACGCCATCAAAATCCGTTCAGTGCTTTTGGCTGATCTTATTTCTAAGGAGCAGAGATAAAAATTCAAATAAGGTGTTTCAGTCTATACCCATAAGGTAGTATACCCCAAATAAAATTTTCGAAAAATATTCAATGCACAGATTTGGCTCAGTTACAGTTATTATAGTACAGATAAAATAATTAAAAAAAATCATCCTAAAATTTTCCTCAGAGTTGTCATATCATACTTCTTACAATCAATTCTGACTATTTCAGGCGGTCTTGAAATAACAATAATATAATTATCATAAAGTACGTACAATTATTATTAGACAATTAATAGGCATGGATCGGAACGAGTGGCTCCTAGATTTTCTTGTTTACATCAACTCCACATACGAAAACACCCTTACTTAAACGAAGGGAGACAATAGCGAAATCAACAGAGCTTATAAGTTTCTTGTTTGTGGGCATCGATATATCTAAACTGTCTTAAGTATTTGCTTTCAAACGTCTTTCAAAAATCGTATCTATTATACGTTGCTACAAGGATGCGTTTATAAATTCGCGAAATGAGGAAGTTGCAGGGAAGTGATTAAGCTCGTTAAGATTGTAACGCGTTCAACGACTCATAATTAGTATATATACGAGGTTTCAGCGTTATCGTTATTAGTCTTTGAACTATCGTCGATCGAGCAACCTAATCGGGAGTAAAAGGTGAAATATGTAAAAATCGAATATCGTGCTGTTATAAAGTTCGTTACCAAGCAAGGAAAATCTGTTCAGACCATACTGAATGAGATGTCATCAATTTACAGGGGTTCTTGCCCAGGAAAAAACATGATTTACAAGTGGCACAGCTTATTGAAACAAGGCATGGAATTACTTGAAGACGACTGTCGGCCGGGTAGGACCGTAGAGTTGACCACGCCAGAACTTGTTCAAAAAGTTGAAAAAATAGTATTCAAAGATGCTCGACTAAAAAAAAATAACTCGCAGTAATGGTTGAAGTATCTAATACAAATGTTCTTAAAATCCGACACGATCATCTTGACATGGCTAAGCTCAGCGCAAGACGGGTGCCGAGAATGCTGATGCCGCCACAAAAACAACAGCGCGTAGAGTATTCGCATGCGTTTTTGGACCTCTGCAATAAAGACAAAGAGTCGAATTGTTACTGAGGATGAAACTTGGGTTCATCATTATGAACCTGAGTCGAAACCAGACTCTACGCAGTGGTATAAAATGGACAGAAAGTTTAAGGTGTCACAATCAGCTAGAAAAGTCATGGCGACGGTTTTTGGAATTCGGAAGGAATTATTATTAATAGATTACAAAGATAAAGATATTTCTATAACTGGAGAATATTACGCTTCTATAATAAAGCAATTAAAAGAATCTATTACGGCATAAGACGAGGAACATTGACGAAAGGTGTGTTGCTTTTGCACGACAACGCCCCCGTCCACTAGAGCCGAGTTGCGTTAGCTGCCCTCCATAAGGTGGACTTCAATATTTTAAATCACCCACCCGATAGTCCAGAGCTCGTTCGAGTGATTACCTGTTTCCTAAAATGAAAAAAAGAGTTGTGGGTTAAGAAAATTATCACCGATGATGAGGTCAAGTCAAGTCAAGGAAGCAGTTTCAGCGTATTTTAGAGACCAAAACAAAACATTTTTATGAGGGCATAAATAACTTGATCAAAAGATCCAAAAAATATATTCGTGTTGCAGATATTGAAAAGGAAAAATAATTTATTATAATTTTTTATTTTCCTTCCATTTCCCCCATTCCGCGAAGTGAAACACGCTCCCTCGCACATCTACCTAATAAAAAGATATCACAGAATTTTAAAACATCTACGAAGAATATTCTTCACTGCTTTAATATTGAAAACGAATGTCTCATTATTCTCAATTCAATTTAGAAAAGACACAGTATATTTTTATGTATGTATTAATATCTTATACATTTTTTCATTTACTACTGCATCTAGTTCATTGTCTCTGCACTACCCAAGTATTGACATACCAGTCCCTACCGAGTTGTCTCCATCGAGAATACCCTTGGCATTGAGTCTACCTTTACATATGTAATGTATGAAGTTTACATAAATAAATAAATATCCACACCTCCACGCTAACAACGAAAGAGCGTTTGTCTGTTTGTTTTCTCTTCACGCCTCAATCGGTGAGCCGATTGTTATTAAATTTATCAGACAGGTAGATATGATACCGAAAAAGATTCTATGAATCATCGCTATGCAACTATATGCAAGCTAAGCTACTAGTTTTAACTAATTGCATATTCTATTATTGCACTAGACGTGCATCCCGGTCAGTTTACTCTTGGGATACTCACCGCTCTCCATGTACAGTACAATAGTGTATTCAGGACGCTATTTGTCTTACTGAAATACTGTACTATTGTGCACCTATCATATTTGTCAAAGGCAAGACAGTTGCCATGCATCATTAAAAAGCGTGCAGATTTTATACTGCACCGAGTCCGAAAAAGCACTAAACATGAAGGTTTTTGAATTATATACAAATTGCAATATTTTTTAAAACATGCAAGTCACAATAAAACGAACATCATGTAACTGAGATATTTTAAAAATTATAAAAATATGTCTTTTGTTGATATAAAAAACATGTTGAATATAATTAAAATAAATAAAAGTATTGAATTTGGTGTGTAATAAATACTTGTATATTATTTAGTGAATTCATACCTTTTTATAATTACATATTTAGAATTTACTTTAAAGCCCACAATAAATAGGCTCATTATTGGTTTTTTTTGCGTACAGTAATGTGTCTCCGTATTGTATTCCAACTAGGGTTGCGTTGTATTTTTTTCACAGCATGAATATCATATGGATTTTTCAGAAAAATATTGCTTTATTCTAATTAAATGTTTGAATATTATTACGGCGCCAAATATTATAAGCAGTTGCTGTCGGCACAAAGGCTCTAAATATAGAATTGTTTTCACAACATGCGGCACCCGCAATGGCCACATAGAATAACAAATTAGATAAAATCGATGGTATTTATACAATAATATCGATTTCGTACGTCCTTTCAAACTTACACCACAAAAATCTGTTTTGAGAAAGGTTTTACCCACTAATGCTATTTTAATGACAGACAGAAAATCCTATGAAAGAGTACCTCATATCATCTTCGCGACTGTCAGACTCCCACTGAATAAAAACTCTGTGGAGGTTTCAGGAGCTTTGGGATCTACTGTTAATGATTTACCGGTTCTCCGTCGGGGTCTCACTCCATTGAACATTTTTGAAACCGAATTATTGTGTAGAATGAGTCGACGAAGAAATAAATTGTATTGACTGAAAACTAGATGTTGCCTGCAGCTCCGCTTGTAATATATCATTTTTTTTTTAATTTTTTATGAAATTTCCACTGTTTATCGATTTTTACTCGGAAGCTCTAAATATTCCTGGAATTAAAAGTTGCTTATAATAGTCTCTAAAATATCTCAGTCTACAAACGTAAGCGTCGTTTCTGTGATTAGTCCGAACAAACAGACAGAAGGACAGGTAGATAGAGACGAAATTTTAAAACTGTTGTTTTGGGTTTTGGTTATATGCAAATAACCATTATAAACTTAAGAAAAATCTTTTATTTCTAAATCATAAATAGACACTTCAATTTTATTTAGCGTATATTATTATAGAAACTATTGTTCCTATAAAAATAGACGCTGAAACACACTTTATAGTGTTCATGTTTATGCCAAGCATTCCAGATGACATTTGTTTTGCGATAATGTCAACCCATTTTACAATCTACGGTGTCAGACGATCAACATCGGTTTAATGAATACGCGACTTTATAAACACTATATAATTAAATCGGAATTACCTTGACTCTAGGTTCCATAACGGTGAGAGTATCGTCTTCAAGGAAGTACACGATATTGACGACGCGTACCCTGAAATTTTCATCGGGATTGTCGTATACAGGCTGTTTGAAGAACGCGGTGAAGTTGAGGCACCGCTTGTCGTAGTGCACGAAGTGGGGCACCACGGCTGGGAGAGCTGGCTGCTTCACACGGCCGTATGTCAGGGACGGGTCATAGCTACAAGAAAACAACTTTTACTCAGTTTAATGATCTTACCCCAGCATTATCCTGATTTATTCGAGGGTCTGCTAAAGAGCAGCTTCGCGATAAAGATCGCACTACGAAGCTAAATTTAGCCAATATGGCCGACCGCTTTTTCCTAAGGGCGCAATTAAGTTTCTCTACATTCCCCAGGCTTATCGGGTAGTCTGTTGTTCGTAATCTACGCTGACTTTTTATTTTTTTTTCTTTATGGCACCTCAAAGCGTTGCGCCATTGCACAAGTAATAATTTTCATATGTTCTTTAAGTCATATCTTCATTTCAATTATCTTCATTTTAACAATAAAATGCCGATAGATCTTATTTTTAACCGACTTCAATAAAGGAAGGAGGTTCTCAATTCAATTGTATTTTTTTATGTTTGTTCTTCGTAATTTATAAACCAATTTTTATTTTTTGTTGGAAAAGGAACATTCTCATGGGTGTTCCCATTTTATTTTTATGGGCATTGGACCTTGGATTCCGAAGATATACCTGGAAACTTCTGAAAATCGAATAGAAAAATGTTTAGTGCATGAGATATAGGAATGGTTATGACAATCTAACACAACCAAGGTCCTTTTTACCGAATCCGTTAACAACAAAGAGCACGAATGTGGAAGGTAGACGCCGGAACTGCGTCATAAAGTAATCTAGCTATCTAGGGTTTAGGTTTAATAGAAGCGTCATGAGATGCACTGTGACGCAGACGGTGGGTGCGTTGCTACTCCGTGTCATTGGATAGATGCTCGTGAATCAAGCTGAGACGGTGAGCACGTTGATCTTCCATTTCGTTGGATAGACGCTTATGGACCAAGCTGAGACCGTGGGCGCGTTGATTTTGGGTTTCATTGAAAACACGATCGCGTATTAATCTGAGTCGGTTGCCACGTCTTTCGATATTTTCATTGTTTAATACTTTTTTACCATAAGCCCGCTTTTTTGATAATTCTCTTTTCACGCATTTCACTAGTCTCTTTTGAAATTGCCTTGGATGTGGCTTTCCTAGTTTGAGATAGCTATTTTTCGCTTTCTATGCTCATCTTATTTAAATGGTGCTTCCTTATATAGGCAGCGCGTTTAGTGGGTCTATCCATATTGGTATTTGATAAATATGTTACATATAGAACACAATATTTACTGAAAAGTAAGAAATAAAACTTTGTATATTACTGTCCTAGTAAATTGATTGTGATATTCAAGTACATTGAAGTAAACGAATAACCGAATTATTATTTCATTTTGGCTTATTGTCTTGAAACTAAGGTCATTTTGTAATATTAATTATGATTTTCCAATTTCTTAAATATTATTCAGGATTATTGATTATTGAAGTTTAATACATAAATTAACACCACATTTACGTATCAAACATCACAATAAACGAATATAAAAACTAAAATAAAACTTTGAGCGATGCTCCACTGGGGTTGCCACCAAAGCTCCTACATGGATTATTCACTAAAGCAATCAGTGACTAAATTTAGTTTGGACGCCGTGTTTTAGAAGGCACTGTGGCTCAGTGGCCGCCATAATGACATTAGGCGCTACAAGATTGACAGTCGGTAATCAGAACCAGTCCTATAGCCATATCTCCTGAAATAACAACAAAATGTGATCAATGTCATAAGAATACTAAGACCGTGAAAGTACTGTAATTACCGTAATTAAGATTCGTATTAGAAGAACCCGTTCTATATTTTTACAGTCCTGAGCGCTAAATGTGAAAACAAAATTTTTATAACAACTTTTTGCTATTTGCTAATCAATTTCCACATAAAATAGTAAATTCGGTACCCTGTAAGGGCAGGCAGAGACCATACTTTGTCAAATACTACGATTCTGAGATATGTCGCCCTCCTCATCCACATACATCTTTTCCTCAATTAAGGGTGCCAAGAACTTTTTTTAAACATATTATTGATCTGATTGATATACGTTTTATCAGGGCACCCTTTTCCGATACACTCACATTTATCCAGTTTACTATTATTCAGTATATAATTATTTAAATTGCATCGTTCAAAATTTAATTAATAGCAAATAATAATACACGGCATTAATTTGATATTAAAATACGTAAATGTTAGCGACCGCATATTGAAGCCATTAAAGCGTATGTTTAAATTTCACATTATGAGAGACGAGTTTCGTGAAGGGTAGGCAGGTCATCGACTTAGTGAACCTTCGCCCGACATTTCAGGGTTGACCCCACACGGAGTGACTTTCATTCCTTGATGGACCAACGCCAAAATATAATTATGTGCTGTATAGAAGAATATTTCAGTCACTAGTTTGTTGGCACTCGTTATATAATTTTTCTAACAAGAATTTTGGAGCAACATTTTAAGGGCCAACTCGTTTCGTTTGATCGCATTGATCGTACTTTCTAGAAAAAGCTTTATCAGACCTTCTTATCCTTAATACTCGGGTAGTATATAATTTAATATCCCGAGCAGAGTAGATAATTCTCCAACTTCAAAAGATTTATTAGAAAATGGAACGATCAAAATTGTCAAAAACTACTCAGAGACAACAGACAATAACTGCGGTGCCTTCTAGGAACGCTCATAGACCATTTTTAAACGATAAAGCATCTCCATAGCATGAATTTATTCAGCGGCATGACATGTGGGAATTGTAACATACAGGTGAAAATTATAAAACACATGTTGTATTGTTGTCATGCATTCGCCATGAAATAGAATTCATATTCTAATTCGAGGCGTGCCTGATACTTAAAGACTGCTTACTATATATATGTAGATGAATCAACTTTTTTCGTATCTGCGGAATCAATGTGCTCAAATAAAATATTATCATATTACTCCATTTTTTGTACTATTTATAGATATACATTATTAAACCATAACATTTTATGAAAGACTGAGGACTTCAATGTATTTTATTGCCACATTTAGGCCTGAGAACTGAACTAGACCCTATAATGGGTCTAGTATTTTGACATAGTATTTGTATGGCAGGTTGAATTGTCGTTTGGATCACCAAATAAAAAGCGTCATATTAGTGAAATATATCTGCAACATTTGCTTGTCTATTCTTTACTTATATAATTAATAGTTAACATTATTACAAGTAATTAACCTGCATGCCCGCATGGGTGTGTGAAATACCCCGCACTAGGCCAGCGCGGTAGACTACGGCCTAATCCCCCTCCTGATCAGGGGAGGTCCGTGCCCCTGTAGTGGGGACGATATGGACTGGGGATGATGATGATACAATATTTTCTTGTTTTTGTGCGATGTTTATTCATTATGTCTTTCTCTGGGTTCTAAGTAAAATTTGTATATTCATTATTCTTGTAACCAAAGCATTAGAGAAATATTTATTAAAGGTTTCTTATCTTGCTGGATAAAATTGATCGATCCTAGATTTTTACTAGTCCTATTTTGGTAGAATCAAGTAGAGTATTAAATAGGTCTAAATTTGAATTTAGCCTTTATTCGAATAAAGCAAGGGTTTGTTATATCTAATGTAACCCAGGAATTATTCTAAAGCTCAGCAGTATTTTCATTCATAAATTAAATATTGTGTGTCATTATATAGCTCAAATTTCTAGCGTAAACATCCATAAGTATTAGAAAACTTTATAAAGTCTAACTCTCTGTAGACGTTAAAAAGCGTGTAATCAAAGGTTGACTACTTTTTCACAGTCTCACGCAGCATTGAAAACCAGCACTGCCTCATGGAAAATCCACAACGTTTGCTTTTGAATGAACGTACGACATTGTTTGTTAGATTATATGATTACGCTCGGAAACCTTACGGTTCGAACGCGAACGAGTACCAATCGGATCTAATGCCATCCTTTGAGTAAGATCCGATTAGGAACTCCTATACGATCTTACTGTACCAACCACTAACCACTGTATCTACTGCGTGCGTCCGCATAGGTTTCTGAATGAACTTAATCCAAGATCACGCCAATTAGTGTAAAAATTGCTTAGTACAATAGTACCGATGTGTAACTGTTATTATTTGACTTACTTGACTGAGTCTTCGGGTAAAGCGAATGCGTTGCTATCGACATCCGTGGCGGTGCCTCCAGGGCCTCTGACAGTTGTATCGGGAAATCTGTGCCCTTGGTAGTACCGCAGAGAACTCCTTATGTGGTACTGCGTCTTGGTAGGATCGGAGAATGTGAGGCCTGGCAGTTTTGGCAGTCCCCACGCCATTATGAACTTTAAAATATGGTAAAAATTGTTATAGTGTAAATATAGTAAAAATTGATGTTTCTCTACAATATTACCTGGACCTATCTATCAGAGATTCAAACATTTATGATACAATTTACGAAAAGTTTTAAAAGTATCATTATTTTTCTACGACAAACGTGAGGTGCGTACAAGGCATGTAGACATTGTCATCCTACATTTTTTATTTAAATCTAAATTATGTTATATTTTTTAGTCCATTGTAAGTCGTGATATAATTCTAAGTCGTAATATATTAGGACTTTGAATAAGTACTCGCTGTTTCTACATAGATGATAGTAGTAATACTTCATGCATGGAATTTTGAATGATAACGCATTTATAAGGAAGTACTGTATCTAACCTTAAATTTCAGTATATGATAGATAACTATAAGTATAAACAAAGTAATTTTTTACTAGTTTTGAAAATGTCTACTTTTGTACCAAATAAAGTATATTTGCGGGGAATTTTATTGCCCTATTTTTTTTTTTCAAAAGAAATCTGCAGCTGATGTACACAGAATTCTTGTTGAGACTTACGGTGACAATGCTCTGTCGGATACAATATGCAGACTGGTTTCGACCCTTCAAAAATAATGTATTTGAACTTGAGGATAAAGAACCTTCTGGCACTCCCAAAAAATTTGAAGACAAAGAATTGGAGGAATTGCTTGATCAAGACCGATCTCAGACGCTTGCAGAACTTCAAGTAGATGAGTCAACAGTTTCGAAACGTTTAAAAGTGTTAGGAATTCCTATTCGATAATTATCGAGAATCAAGAAGATTGGCTACCGTATGAATTGAAGCCGAGAGATGTCGAACGGCGCTTCAACAACAGAAAAGGTTTTTTACATCGTATCGTGACTGGAGATGAAAAGTGGATACATTACGATAATTCAAAGAGTAGAAAATCGTGGGGTAAACCCGGCCATGGATCAACATCGTCCACAAAATCCATGGTTCGAAGATTCTTATCTGCATTTGGTGGGATCAGCAGGGTGTAATTTATTACGAGCTGCTCAAATCAAATGAGACTATCACAGGGGATCGCTATCGACTTCAACTGATACGTTTATGTCGAGCCCTAAAAGAAAAACGGCCGCTACACGAGGAGAGACACGACCAAGTGATTGTGTTACATGACAACGCTCGGCCTCGTGTAACAAAACTGGTAAAACCTACCTAGAAACACTTAAATGGGAAGTTTTACCCCACTCGCCGTATTCACCTAACATAGCCCCTACTGATTTTCACTCTTATGAAGCGCTTTCATTCTTACGAAGATATTAAAGAATGGCTTGATTCATGGATAGCTTCAAAAGACATATCGTTTTTCCGACGAGGAATACAATTATTGCCAGAAAGATGGGAGAAGGTGGTATCTAGTGACGGACAATACTTTGAATTAAATA
>WUAW01037465.1:1323-13132 GCA_017165845.1 Thaumetopoea pityocampa | reverse complement strand
AGGGACCCGGATGTTTCCTGGAGGAATCTGTCGAGAGCAGGGATCGTGTTGTAAGGGTCATTATCTGGTTCGAGTATATGAAGATTGTGAATGGTAATACATAACTTGCTTCATCTAATAGACTTGGAGGACTCTTCTTGAAGTTATGAAAAATACATATGCCTGGGGCACGGCGTCTAACTAGGTAGATTCAACTTTGAGAAAGAGGTCAGTTACCGAATTCAGTTCGTCTGGGTTTGACCGGTCAAATTTTTGCTAGGTGCGGTGCAGTTTTCACGAAGGTCTTTGTAATGTGGACTGAGCTTACCTCCGTGATTCAGGTAAATAAAGCCCTAAAGCTCCAGACACGGCCCTCCATCTCGCTCGAACAATTCAAGTCTGAGGCTTAATTGCGTAATATTTTAGAGAGATACGAATGCAGTCTATTCGTGTCGTCGAAGTGTTGCGACCTGTTGTCTGGTCCATCGTTAATTGTCTCAAGTCTACAGAGATTGTTTAAATTGTTTTAAATTACAAGATACAATCTATATGTATATAAGCGAAATACCACTCACTGACTGACTGACTAACCCATCAACTCTGAAACTATACACCCGATTGACTTAAAATTCAGCATAGTTACTCATTTCGCAATGTAGACATTCAGTAAGAACAGATTTTACGGAAATCCTTTCCAGAATATAATTTTCATCGACCATAACGGACACTACCCTCGTCCTTTTGGCCCTCAAAAATGGTAACCGTTGGTATGGTGGTTGTTGCCATAGTAACCGTCGCTATGGCAATCGTTGCTATGGTGACCGTTGCCATAGTAACCATTGCTAAGTGGTTCTAAGGCCTTTTATATAAATCTATGATTATGTCGGGACTTCCCATGTAGCTGATAACTGACATTCACGCGGGCGAATCCGTGGGCAAAAGCTAGTTATTTACTAAAATTCACTCACTGTTATCAAATTATGCATTTGATATTAGGTAATTATCGAGATTAATAATTTTAATTTAAACTCTATTGAAGTTACTATTATAGCTTATAATACTAGCAATTACCTATACCTATGGGAACTTATTTAGACAATTAATAAAGAGCAAAAAGTTAAAAATATATTAAATAGGTTTTGACCACGGCTCTGCCCGCGTAAATATCGGTTTTCCACTACATGGGAAATCCCGACACAATCATAGATTTATATAAAAAGCCTTAGAACCACTTAGCAATGGTTACCATGGCAACGGTCACCATAGCAACAATTGCCATAGCGACGGTTATATAAAATGCCTAAGAACCACTTTTACTTTACCTCGCTATCTTAACGACGGCTACTAAAACAGGGATCAAGCTGTATCTTCAATTCTACTGGACCGATTTTGGTGAAACATGCCGCAGTATTTAAGTCGGAATAGTAATAATACTGACTAAGACTGTAATAGTTTGACAAAAATCTCTTTTTTGCGTGAAGTCCGAACAAACAAACAAACAAACATCGATAGATTTGGTTTCAGAAGCCTGAATTAGTCGATCTCAGTTATTTGTTATTAAATATCTTTGATTTTTGAAAATTTGACATTTAACAATTTTATAATAATATAGATAAATATAATATTAAGAAGTCTGCACGTTGTTCACATTCAGCGAGCTAATGAAAAAATCTGTAAAAACTTTAATTTAAAGCTTACATACATACATACAATCACGCCCTTTCTTCTGGTTCTCCGGCGGGGAATCGACCCCCGGTCTTCCGCATGACAGGCGGGGATACTGACCACTATACTACCGAAGAATCGGAGTAGGCAGAGACCACTACTTGCAACGAGCAAAGTGGTTTTCGCCCCCGTGGGAAACGAAACGTATCAGGTGGCGAACAACGACGCCCCCATTTTTATAAAGTTCAAAAGTGTTCAGTAATAATAATAATAATGCAAATAAGAGCCTGATATAGAAGACTAAACTCTTGGAGACAGCCCGTTTTGTGAGGAAGTTCCTCACTCTGGAGCCCTGACCACCGATAACATGGGTCGAAGACCTTATTATTTGCGGAACACCATTTTTATATAATATACATGAAAATCGCATTTTTTTATTTTTTATAACAAATTGATTTATAAAGATATAGAAATAATAATAATTATATAATATATATAATAATATAAAAATTATGGATACATTTATTACACCCATTGATCTAGCTCTAAATTAAGATTCTCTAAATTAGGTGTCTTAGATATTAAACAATAAGAATACTGATACATATGTACATAGATAAATATACATCTATAAGTCGGGTATAAACATTCGTGGTCATCACACAAAGTTTGTCTGTACCGGGATTCGAACCCGGGATCATTTGGCAATGAAAGCAACATCACTGCCACTGAACCGATCAGTCTTCGATTGTCTGTATCGAGCGTAAAAAAATCTGTACGTCATTAATGTCGGTGCGTCCGAAGTTAAACAAGAACGACAAACATAAAAATGAAATTAAAGACGAGAAAAAATACATTGCCATAAAATTCGTTCAAAGCTTGACTATTTATCTTTTGTTCATTGTTTTTCCTTTGTTCATTGACTTATTAGTCAATGAACAAAAGATAAATAGTCAAGCTTTGAACGAATTTTATGGCAATGTATTTTTTCTCGTCTTTAATTTCATTTTTATGTTTGTCGTTCTTGTTTAACGTCTGACGCACCGACATTAATGACGTACAGATTTTTTTAGTTTCCGAACTGACCTATGTACAATAGTATATAGGTCAGTTCGGAAACTAAAAAGAATTCTATTTTAGAGCTAAGGAAAGCATTAATTAGGGTCATCATTATCGTAATCATCACAATATACAGCATACTTCTTGAACCCGGAAGTATTACAAATCGTAATGCACTGGCGGAGTTATTATGACTTAAAAGGTAAGAAAACGCGCTATCATGTCATTTATTAACGATATATTTCATTTACATACATTATTTTTCCAATGCATAAATTATAAAAAAGAAAACTATAAATGTTTATCTACAATAATGATTTACTGGAAAAAAATGTATAACATAAGAAAAAAATAAATGAATGACCTATCTCACTCTGTCATTATCAAAACCAAATCAGTTTGTCACTTCTTATATTAATAGGAAAAAAGCTAAACTTAGCTTTTATTTTTTAAGTTTTAATAATTATTTATTTTAATCAATAGCAATTAATTCATTACTGGGTTAAGGCGGATTCAGGCCAACCTGCTTTCGAATGCTGTTCAACTCGGCGCCAATCTCCTCTTTCTCTCTTTTAATCTCCTCTAAAGTAAATTCTGTCTAAAAGGTTAGCACCGTTTTCAAAAATATTTTTCCATGAAATTTATTAATGTTTGTAAAGTATATTCCAACCAAGCTTAGAAGTGTTTCAAAATAGTTATTCTTTAACTTGTAGTGGTTAAATCTTTGAGTTTAATTTAGTCAGTTTACTCTAGGATAGAGTAGACCAGTCGAATCCGTGTAGTTACCATCACCTTCTTTGTCTATTAAATATCATACTTTTGTGCCTGACAAAATAATCGGACTGATGTAACAAATACATTATGACACAACTATTTTAAATATATCTCGTGGCACGCACTCGGCATTGAGTATCTTTAATCGTTTAGCCGCGTTTTAAAGATCAGTGCACATACAACTGATTAGCTTAGTTGGTAGTAAACCGGTTTTATGTATTATACCAATAGGTCTCAGGTTCAAATCCCGGTAAAGCAAACTTTGTATGATGTAATCGAATGCTTATACTGGAATATGTTTAAGTTTAAGCATTAATCTATAATACTACGTATGTACGTACGACTTAATAATAGCATCATCAATCTCTTTCCGTGGATGCTATGAGAACCAGCTAGCTAAGGGATATACCAGGGTAATAGGTGGCAGCGTTATTCTATCATTTAATTAAAATATACCGCCATTTCCAAGACGCCTGCCAAGCGTAAAGATTATGGCAAATCCCTCCTCCCTACGAAGGAGGTCCACGACCAGCAGTGAGTGGACTTACCCGGGCGGACGGTGACGGTGACTATTTGAAGAACTAAGCGTCGCTCGACGTCTTTGGGGTTTTCAATGTAAAATTGATAATATCTCGCGGGAAAATATGTTGTTGAGCATTTAATATATTGAAATAAGCTTCTCAACAACAGATAGCAACACATGATATTGCTATTATGACAGCAAATATTTTTGCAAAAGAAAACAGATGAATAAAAATTTTGATTCTAATGGAATTTCGTATGTTGAATTATTGAGAAGACCTCCTGCGAATCGTATATATCAAGAACATACAAATATGAACGATATAAAGCATTCAAAGAAAGCCAAGAGTCGATATATGATTTACCAAGCACTTGCGGACTTTCAGCGGCTATGAGCGTAGAAAACCTTGACAGAATTAAGAAGCTGGTAGTTAAAATTTGACTCAAGATGTGAACATATTTTTTTAAGTCCGTTCCTAACATTCCAACTGATATTTTAGGCATGAAACGTATCATCACTAAATTATTCTCGAAGATGCTCACTTTTAAAAGAGAATTTTACTTCAAAGCGCATTGAAATCAGGTCGCTGAAGACATGATATCCCAACTTCCTCCATAAAACACATAATAACAATTGCTGAGACGGGTTCACGAATTTAACTGCAAACAAGTCTTCGAAATGGCGATACTAATTCCAGCTGAAATCCAAATAACCACGACAAAATCGGTTAAACCCAAAGATATCCGCACAATTTTCTACCATGAAAAAACAAACTGTTCTGTATCTGACCTTTCCTGTTTTTTAAGCTAAAATTACTAATTCGAATAATTTTATAATGAGTCGATTGAAATCATAAAATAAATTCACGGAAGGAGCTTATAGATCAATCAGCTTACAAAAAATGTGTGGAAAACTAGATAAAGCTCTGACGTAAATGCATTGCAATCAAGGTTCCATCTGGTAAATTTAGTTTCCGAGGTGATAAAATAAATTTAGATGAATTTCTTTTTAATTTTCCGGATATTTACTATATTAAATGTATATCATTATAGAGTACTTTCATAATCATTAGTTCAAAATGCAAGAATTTTTTTGAGGTCAACAATGTGTATGAAACATATTACCGTTAACTTCACGCTTTGCAGGTATCTTGGAGACTGTGGCAAATTATTTCCTTTTATAGAGGAGGACTTTATCAAGTAATTGGTGTCACGGTAGTAGATTCACTAATTACCACTGTTTATCTTTTAATATCTTTGAATAGTTTTCTGAAAATATGAGCTTGATTTGTTGTGATATCTTTTAATAATATTTGATCACACCACCAGGGCTGATTGGGGATAGGTTCGCATCTATGTATGTATTACAAATAAATAAAACGTTTATTAACTTCCATTTCAGAATTGAATCCGGAATCGCATCAATATTTATGCCTGAACTAATAGAAACGAGCTGATGACTTGGCAACATGTCCTTTAGGAACTATGTAAGTTTATTTATAGATTAGTTTTTTTACAAAGTAACATATCGCTGTATTAAATATATACCATAAACTACATTAGAATCTGATTAGTATTAGGACAGAGAAAAATTAGAGTTATAATTGTGTAACTATAGTTATACTATAGTTACCCAAATAATTTACACATAAACCTATTTTTACGATACACTCTTGCCTATTGGATTTCCCAAAATGTCTTTCTTAGATTACGTTTACTACAAAAATTATAATATATACGATTGTATATAAATATTATCTCAAATACACTGTCATCTATCGGAACCTAGCATTATCACCCCTAGTCTATATTCGTCTCCACTACAGGGCCACGGACCTCAGACCTGATCAGGAAGGGGATTAAGCCGTAATCTACTACGCTGGCGCGGTGCGAATCGGTGGACTTCGCACACGCATGTAAACATGCAGTTTTTCTCACGAAGATTTTCTTCTCCATTGAGTACATTGATGTCTACAATGTAGACTATACATGAATTAGAAATAACTCAGTGGTAGGAACGCAAACTGGGATCGAACTCGCGACCTTTCGATCGTGAGCTGTGTCTGTAACCACTACATCACCAATATGCTTTAGGGAACCTTATATGAACTGGCTATGCCGTCGCCTTTCTATACATTCTCACCTTTGCTGTGACTAATATATCATTAGCGCAGCAGGTCACGAACACGCCGTATATTAGAGCGTCACCCAGGATCCATTCGCATCCAATGCTCCACGTGAGTGGTCCGAGAAACTACACCTACGGAACACCAGACATAACCCTACACTCGTGCCGTCTTCCCCGTCTGGGGTAGACGATACGCCTGTCAAACAAATGTTTTTGATTATGCTGCGGAGGTATTGGATAATTCCATGGTATTTGAGTATTTCTAAGATTGCTCCATAAGGGAGCGAGATAAAAATGTTAGCGATACGAAGATACCGTCAATAACACTCCCACTCCAGTGGTTCACTCCGCTGTCATCGTTTAGATCCGCTGTATAGCGTAAGTGATAGGTATGCCCCTTCTAAAGCTGAAGTGGAACTCGTTCAAGAATAGGTGCTCGACATGAGTCCTGCGATGACTCTTTCGAAAAAATTATACGCTTCGTCGAGCAGTAACAGATGATGACCGGAAGGAAGTCCACCGGTCGTTCTTCCTTATTAATCCACATAAGTTTCATGGTTCACCTATCCCACCTTTGTGGGAACCGGCCGATCCGTGAAAAGCATACTAAAGCAATCTCAGCGCTTGTAGTGGCAATACCCATGAGAGGTCGAATATGCATCCTGATCCTAGAATCACCTTCTTTAGTTACAATCTTCGGATTGTAAACATACGTAGTTTAGTACTTTTAGCGTAGCCTTCAGTTTAAGGTCACTTTTTCGAGGACGGTCGTAATTGAAGAAAATGATTCATACCAAGAAGGGTGCAATTTGAAACCAAACCGTCAGCAAAAGTCCCAAACTACACAAGTTGAGAATTACATTTTCTCGTTAGCTTTGTTCTACACCTGCAAGGAAAACCAAAAGAAATTTCTTCATATATTATTTCTGAATTTCTCGGCCAAGGGTTTCTTATAACAACTTAGTTTCTTTTAAATCTGGCGATATTTACAAATCTTCAGTATTACTAGTACTAATTACGCGTCCAAATACAATTGTCTCATTTTTTTTTCAAATTTGGAGCCAATGAATCTACAGAAAAAGAAAGTGACCAACAATATTTTTTGAAACTATGGAAATAATACACTAATTTGTATGTTTGTACGTAAAAAACCCATTTATAATTAAATGTGTTTTCATTCAAATTTTTTCTCCCCTCAGCGACTTAGAAATTAATTTTATTCATACATTTTTTTCGCCCACATGCATTACAGGAATGACGTTCTACTGCATTTTTGAACATTTTCCAAGGTGTATAAAATTATATTCTTCTTTTAAAAAATATCTTACTTAAAAATATATAAATAACTACACTTATCATGTACGAATTCTTACATGTGTTTACTATTAAGATTAAATGAGTTGATGATGAAAGATACGAAATAAAACTATCACGTTTCAACCTCGTATTTATCAATCTATTCTAAGCCCTCTTATTTTCAGAATAGCGAGGGCTCAATAAAATCCCTCCCCATATATTATCTTCACATATACTCGTGTTTTCTTTGCTATTTATAAGTTCGTAAAAGGATCGGCTCTTTAAGATACGGATGTACAAGGAACAGGGATCTCATTTCGTATTATGCAATATATTCGTATAACCAAATTTTGATATTTCTAAACATTTCACAGGTTATTTCATCCAATCCAATCGAAAATCATATAATATTGTTAGTAACTTATTCATTCATAGTAATTATATCGACTGATGGATTGATTGATTTCGTAGATTTAAATTTAGCTTGATATTCCTTTTTGTTCTAATGATAACGTCAAAACTTTATTTCATGACAAATATTATCCTTTTCTTTTTTATTACAGTACGATACGCCTTCTTATGGTCGCAGTCGAGACACAGGAAGAAATGGATCTAGTACCTCAACAGACCGACCAACGGCAGTTACTGCTAAATACATCACGACTACACCTTATAAATCATCTAGCATTCCCGTACTCTGTTCAGACCGTTCAAGTAAAGAGGACACTCCTATCGCAACAATTGCAAGCCGTTATGCAAATTATAATAAAACAGATAAGCCCTTATCCAAATTTGAAGGTTATAAAACGGAGAAGCCCAAAACCAAGTATGATAGCTACGTTAAAACTGAAAAACCGATATCAAAATATGATAATTATAAATCTGAAAAACTCACATCCAAATATGATAAGAAAGATTATACCAAGCTCACTGTCCCATCCATAAATTCTAACAAAAGTAGGGATACAAGTCCTGTATCGTCATTAAAGTACAGTTTGACTCATACTTCTCGGCATTTAAGCCCTGAAAGGAGAACAACAAATAGCTATAAAGACAAAAGCCGAGATGCTAGTCCTGGGGATCGTGACAAAGACATTCCAAGTAAGACTGATAAGTCTACAGGCTACAGTAGCCTGTCGAATTACAAGTTATATCCTCGAACTTCAAATTATACCCGACCTTCCGCAAAACCAGAAACAAAACCTGAAATCACAGTGAACAGATATGCAATAGCTAACCGTTTGTCCTCAAATTACTTGAAAAGTCCATCTACAGTAAAGCAGACATCAGTATCTCCTATTAATCATACAGAAACTGTTAAAAAAGAAGTGGTAAAATGTATTACACCATCAGTCGTAATAGAAGAACCTATTAATAACTATACCCAAAATCCAAATTCAGTTATTGTCAATAACGATGAAAGTGAAACAATAACAATAATAACACGACATACATCACCAACACCCCCTGGCTCTTCAGCTTATGTTCGAAGTCGGAGAGCGGATATGGCGAAGACTGTAGAGAAAACAGTTACAAGAATGAAAAAGCGACCGGATATGGTAGACAAAGAAATACAGTCCGATCGATTAGATGACCCTACTAGGTCAAGTAGATTTGGTAGCACTGCAAGAACCAGCATAACAAATTGGTCCTATTATTCACCAAACTCCAGCAGTTACACTGGCTACGCCGGTCGATATTCAACACAATATTCTCATATAAGAGAAAATTTAGGAAATAGCACACATGATCGGGCTATTAGAAGCCAAAGTTCTGAACCTCAACTTAAAGAAAATACAAGTTCAATATCTCAATATGACGTTAGTGACGAAAAAGATATACAAAATAAAGTAGTTGAAACAGATAATGAATCTGTGGCAGTAGACAATCAAAATAACAACAATGATACATCAGAAATTATTATAAATGTTAATTTGAAGCTTAAAAAAGCTAAGAGCCCCATAAGATCGACCGAGTTAGTTTCGCCAGAGATAATAAACACTAACAGTAACTTACCGCCACAAGCACCTAAATCAGATGGAGCAGTAAAACCAAAAAAAATTAAATTAAAAAAGAATAGCACAGATTCATCGTCTGACTCTAGTTCAAAAAAGAAAATAGTCAAAAGAAGAAGTAAATCAGTTAGCTCTACAGATTCTGATCTAGGGAGTGAAGTAAATGAACAAAAAATTCAACCTGATACACAAAATAAATCACCAAGCCTTCAAAACGGACTTCCAAAATTAAAACATTCCAAAACACGAGAGGCTGATAGTCCTGACTCAAGTGCTACTTTATCAACACAATCTTCTATTAGTGAAGATGAAATAGTTTCAAAGTCTAAAAACAACGATGCATCAAGGGCTTCTACTGATGAAGGTTCTATACCAATAGATCTATCAGGTAGACAAATATCACCTTTAATCCAACAGAAAAATGAAACAGGTGCTGAAGAAGCAAAATCATTCCTAATAAGAGCCTTAGCGCCAGTCACTAATCTTTTTAAAATGAGACATCAGGACAATAATACCAATAATAGCTGGCTAGAATCTTCAACCTCTGAATCCACTGGTAAAGATGTTTCCAATCTTACAACAGAAAGCGATAGGTCCAGTAAAAAGATCGATACAACAAATATTATTGCTTCAAACGAAAACAGCTTAGTTAAACTTAAAGCAATAAGGCCTATAGAAACTGAAGATAGATCTTGGTGGTTAGATTCACCAGGTACAGAATCGGAAAAGAAACAAAACTTCCGAAAAAATGAAAACATTAAGTCGAATTCCGAAATAAGCATACCACGAAAAATAAAACACATAGATTCAGGAGAAAAAACTAATTCACTTGAATCTAACAATGAAAACAAACATGAAAATCAAACCTCTTTAAACTGCAATGCATCTGAAAGCTCAGAACTAATGAAACATTTAAATAAATTCAAATTTACTGATGAGGAGAAACCCTGGTGGTTGGATAGCTGCGCTAATATACCAGAAGGTGTACAGAGACTAACTCCCCCTAGAAAATCATCAAGTGACAGTGATAATTGTGACAAATTCAACTTTTTCAAAGTCCGTCACATAGAATCAGGGGATCAAAAAGACTGGTGGGCTACGAGCAATGACAACTCTACAAATAGTAATAAACAAGAACAATTCAATATTCATAGTTTAAGCAAATCAGGATCTGAACGCATCTTCCCTCTAAGACGAATACGACATATAGAATCTGGCGAGAGACCATGGTGGTTGTCAAGTGACAAAAACATTCCAGAAGGTATAGAAAAATTACCGACACCTCCTCTACAGGATGAGACTGATTCTTCTGATAATGAAGTTCAACCCTATATACCACCAGCTCATTTACCGCCATTTCCGTTACATTTACCTGATGATGAACCCTTAGGCGACAGACGGAGTCCTGAAGGTCTAGAAACTCCTAAAGAAACTGAAAACTTTAGAGGTCGGATATCGCCATATGAAAATAGTCGTCACTACAGAAGAGAAAGTTCAACCGGCTATCGAAAAGGTGTAGATAAATACATATCTAGGTACACAGATATTGATGATATTCTTGGGACATCTGGAAAAATTTACAGTCCATTTATGGACTCTATACTTGCTAGAAGAACCGGTCAGATAATATTTGATGATGATGAATGCGAAGAGATAGACCCAACACAAGTAAGAATTCACGATAGCACTGCGCAACGCCCCGTTATCAAGAAAATTCGTTCCAGGTAATTTGTTTATACACTTGTATTGAATACCTAATAATTGTACATTTTATAGAGGAGTCATTTTTAGAACCATATATTTTACGAAATCCATCTTGCTATAATTGTTGCAAAACGTGCTCGTGTATTGTGGAGCACAGAATAAATAATTTGTTCTGTGTCTGATGTGCTTATCAAATGTGATGAGATTTAACAATCGGGATCCGAATACAACTATTTATTAATTAACTATTTCAGATATGACGGCTATACTGGATTTTATATAATTTATAATAATGCAACTATAATAATTTATCCTAATAGGCAGATAAGGACAACTCTCTAGAGGATAACTCTCTCTTCTTCTCCCTCCCTCCCTTCCCCCCCCCCCTCTCCTTTCTCTCTCTCCGTGACGTTTCACCAAAATTTTGTAAAGCTTCGTTAGTAACAAAACGATTCCCATGTATGGCAATACACGATTAATTAGTATCCATACCTTATATGATTAAAGGTCAAACTATCACAACTAATCTTCTGTTATAACTTTGAATATATTTTTTCAGAAGCAATATCCTCGACTATCGAGAAGAAGACCAAGTAAGTTAATTATTTATCTTATTATTATTTGAACATATCGCTCATCCAATAGAACAATGACATAATTACATTTC
>WUAW01037459.1:0-13058 GCA_017165845.1 Thaumetopoea pityocampa | reverse complement strand
TATATATATATATATATATATATATATATATATATATATGTAATATATAGCGTGGTGGTAAAGGAGAAATCGTACTGTTGCATATTCGTGGTTTAATGGAGTTATCTCTTGAAGATCCCATGTTTAGAACCAGCCGCCCATTAATGAGTTTTTCACAAAAGTTTTACACAAAAATGTCATGTGCTTATAATGGTGAAAAAAATTTTTTTTTTAATAAATGTGTGACTTGCCTTGGCACATGTCAACTACGTTTCTTGCCTTATACTGAGTGAGCTGACAGGATGATATACTTCCTCCACCAGCAACTGGCTAGGGGCTCTAGAATATTGTGGAAAAATAGGTGCAAGCACTGGCAAACGATTTTTTTCTTCTTTTTGTATTAAGAGCCATATCAAAATTATTTATTATATAAATACAAACAATCAGGCTTTTCCCTGGTTCTCCTGCGGGGAATCAAACTCCGGTCTCCAGCGTGATCGGCGGGAATACTGATCACTATACTACCGAAGTATTGGGGTAGGTAGAGACCACTTTTCTCCACTTGCCACAATCATCAAAGTGGCCATCCATGGCCCACCCTTCGCCCTCGCGGGAATCGAAATGTGTCGAGTGGCGAACCACGACGCCGCCATTTTACAAGGTTCAAAAGTGATGAAGCTCCTCATTGCGTTCCCATGGAAAAAGGATAAGGTAGAAAATGTGTCTTGAGCAAGGAATATGGAATTTGGGAAAAGAACTAGGTATAGGGTATAGGATACTACTATCTCGGATGGAGTAAGAAGAGACAGTAGTAAGTAGCTCGGGGCGCCGGGGTCGCTTACCCGTACACTTAAGTCTATTTGCCGGACAGATTAAAAAGACTCCCTGACCGTTATTTATTGAAGGGAAGATATGGACTTACAACAATGACCACGAGTAAACGTATCTAGTTTATTGTTTCCCGTTAATAATTACATAACTGTAAATGATATTGTTTTAAAAGTCAAAATATTATTAGGTGGTTTACCTGCACTAGGCCAGCGTGGTAGATCACGGCCTGACTCCCCTCCTGACGAGGTCTGTGCCCTTGTAGTGAGATCGAAATTGGACTGAATGTTGAAGGTAGCTTATAGCAAACTAGCTGTTGTCCGCAGCTTCGCCCGCCTGTTTAGTTTTTTAATTTTTAGTTTTAATTACTGTAGTACCTCTTTGTGCTGTTCCTTTTTGGGGTTAAAGTTACTAAACTCATTCACCCTCTTAGGGGTAAGATTTTGAAAAACACTGATAAGGTGTACATTTATTTCTAAACAGAAGCAAGTATGTGAAATTTTGTACTTCTTCCTTCAAAAGTAACGAAGTTCCTATATATATTTACAAACCATAATTTACGCTCTTAGGGGTAAAGTTTTGAAAAAACGTCGACATCACAGCCTAAGTTCCGCTTGATAGGATTTCACTATCTCGCATGACTTCTGAAATATGGATTCCTTCATCATCATCATCATAATTAGATGTTAGAAAGCTTAATTCATCTAAAAACCGGTCGTGGTATGCGCTACTTAACCCAGACATCGGTTCAGCTACCGACCACTGAGCCATCACAACCTTCTCAACTGGGCCGTAGACCATAGCTAGTTCTTTATAAAGTTCTAATTTCAACGGAGCAACGAATTCTACCACGTATAATTCATCCAAACAATGAATTAACTTGATGTTGTCTCGCAGTATTTGTAACTGACCTTTAATTTAAGCCCTAACTATTCAAAATGATCCGGTGTGTATTGTTACATGTCTAAAATTAGCCTAACAAAAGGTTAAACCGTTGTGTAGGCGGTGCTAAGTGGACTTAGTTACAAGTACCTATGTTTGTTTTACGTCATGTGGGCTCGCGCTGACGGGCCACCGCAAGCAATTTTTATTAAAAAAAAAATAAAGTAATAAATTAATATTTTAGATACTCCATCATCAACGTATCTACTGTCTCACTGTCCACCACGTTGGTCTAATTCAGATTGGTAGACTTCGCAGACCACACATGGCAGGCAAGTTGGTTCCCTCACGATGTTTTCTTTACAGTGTGAAGCAGTAATAATTATTAATGTGCACATAGTTTCGAAAAGAGTGCGTACCTTGGATTCAAACTCGAGTTCTAAGACTAATTAGTGCATACCACTAACTAAGCTACCACTGCTTTTTAGGATACTTGCACATATATATCAAACTTTAAACAAGGGTAGACTGTATTACTAAACAACGATATACAAACATTAATCGAAAATAATACATGCCTACTTATAAATATAGATACGTAAAGGTATCATCATCATCATCATTTCAACCCGTCGCTGTCCACTGCTGAACATAGGCCTCTCCAATCGAATTCCAGCGCGACCGGTCCGTAGCCACCTGCATCCAACGAGACCCAGCGGTCTTCACCAGGTCGTCAGTCCATCTCGTAGGTGACCGTCCCACAGTGCGCTTGCTGGTACGTAGTCTCCATTCAAAGACCTTATAAATATAGATACATATAGATAAGGTATACCTACTTATAAATATAGATACGTAAGTATTTCTAGGAAAGAATAGTTGAAAGGCTTATGTTGCAGGGACAAACTGCAGGCAAACGGCTTCAGGAACAATCTCCCACCTGTTGAACATAATCAAGACAGAAACAGATCACTCAAGTTTACCACTTTATATTCCCGTAATACCACAAACTGCCTAATAAGAAGACTTATCATAAAGCAGGCAACTTAGAGAAAGGTGCTTATTACCGAAGATCCACTATATGCGTCACACCATAACCGTTCTGACAGTGGTTGCTCCACTTTTCTGTGGGTGCCAGTTTCTGTGGGTGCTCCACTGAAAAGATAAATATTCGCACTCATCACACAAAGATTGTTTGTGCTGGGTTTACAACCCGTCACTTTCGCCAAGAAAATGAAAATGCCGACTAGGTGGACCCTATCTATTATTAAAGGCAATTGTAAAGAGCTTTGGGTCCCTTACATCTAGGGCCAATCCTACTACCTACTTCTCGATACATTAAATGAGACAATAGTAGAAGATACATAGGTCTCCCTGACATCATTAAAGTTCATTTATTCAATACGGCTAACGTGCAAACAGACTCCATAAATAATTCCGACGTTTTGTTCCGGTGTTTCTATGAGATATGATTTTAGGCATTAATTGGAAACATACAGGTTTGAGATATGGCCACTGGCTATGTGCCTCATAAAAATGTCACCCAATAAGAAATGGACAAGAACTGTGATTGAAAGTTTAACTAAATGAAGCAGGAAATTAAAATACGCCGGAGAAACACATCGCAAAACTTAATTAGCTATGGGCAGAGTACATAGCCTGCCGGCTATGTACTCTGCCCATAGCTAATTAAGTTTTGCGATGTGTTTCTCCGGCGTATTTTAATTGATGAATTTTAAAATTATATGACAACTTGAATCTGAGAAACGTGATATTTGTCACCCCTGATAAAGCAGACAAGGACACGGGAAATTGCATCGAGGAGGCTTATAAATACTTTCATCGTCATTATCATCACTAGCTCTTGGAAGTCCACTGCTGAACATGGCCCTTCTAAAAAAGGAGGGACTTGCCATAATCTCCCACGTTTGGCAGGCGTAAACACTTTAACTAGCGATTTTTGTAACAAGCCTATGTCCAACATTGAGCTACGTTTATGTGATGATCATCATATAATACAAAGCAACATCACGCATTCATCTCACTAAATAAGATAAAATTGCGAGCAACATTTTAGTTGCTCGTATGCGCCCGTTCGTAGTTTACTTACATTTCTACGCCACTTGACTTTAAGAAGCCGGCCTAAGACTTAGTGTCCTACTGCTAAGTCTTCGGTGTGCTCATACAAATAATAACAGAAACGACACTAACTGGTAAAGGATATAATTTAGAAGACGTTTCAATATCCTGTTACCGAGGGAAATAGATAAATAAGAGTTACTTTAATGTTTGAGAAAGAGTGGCGAGAAATTATTCAAATAAAGGGTAAAGGAAAAATCCTGGGCCCCTGAGATTATTTGGGCTGTAGTCAAATCTAAACATCATTGATTTATTCTATTATTATTTATTGATTTATTCATTCTTAACTTTATATTACTATTTGTACGTAAGCCAAACCAAAATAGGTGTTTTTAATTTTTTTATATGTTTGTTTATTTTTTTCGGGCTAATCTCTGAAACGGCTCAATAAATTTCGACGTAGCTTTGTTTGGAAAATATAGTTTCAGAAAAATATTTTAGGATTCATTTTATCCTGGAAATATTTAGGGATTGTGAGTCAAAATTGAAAACCTGTAGAAGTTACCAAACTACGTATTAAAAAAATGTAATATTCGTCAAATAATTAGACTATTCGAGCGGAATTATGGACAATGGATGGTATATTATAAGGAGTCATATAAAGCTAATGATGAAAGAAATATTTAATGTACATTTTATTCTCATGATGGTAATTTTATACTTGCCATTCTCTTTGCACCTGCTTTATTACCTCACCACCATTCAAAGTTAGATTGGCAGAGAATGGCTCGGGCATTAAATCCGCATTTATTTATTTTTCTTTATTGTACACAGACAGGTAAATACATTTGTAAATAAAAAAGAGATGTACAAAGGCGAGCTTAACTCAAAAATTTAGTTCTCTTCCAGCAAACCTTATAGTGTAAAAATATTTGAGATTAGAATGAGAATAGGATCTAGTGTACTAGGTACAGAAGCATACACAAACATACATATATACCTAAACACACTGAAATAATTACATAAATATATCATTTTGAGAGAAAGTACTTCTTCAATTCATTTCATCATTTATATTTTCATCATTTACACAGTAAGAAGTTTGAATAAATAAATATTTCGATAGCAATTATCACAGTCTGCTAATGTGATTTTCTTCACTTTGTTCAATCTACAATCACTTCAGCAGTGATACAGTTAGCTTTCATATCTTGTTCCATTATATTAAGCTATCGCATAATGCGTGCTTATCTTCAAGCGACCACAAGGTTAATGCCCAAAGACAGACATATCAAAACATCGACCAACGTACTCTTTCTTTCCACCCGCAACGTGACCAAACAACATCTATCAAGGTCAATTGGAGGATTTTATAACTTTATTAGGACATTATTGGTCGTGGACCCTAGAACAGCATTTGATATAGAAATTGTATGGAGAATCATCATTATCCTCAGTCTATATTGGTCTCCACCACAGTGGCACGGAGCTCCCCTAATCAGGAAGGAATTAGGGCGTAGTCTACCCGCTAGCCTAGTGCAGGTTAGTAGACTTTACACACTTGGGCGGACATGCATGATTCTTCACGAAGTTTTCCTTCTCCTCACCTGAGTACATTGGTGTCTACAATGTAGGTCATACATGAGCTTGAAATAATCTATTGGTATGTGAACGGAATCAAACTCACTACCTTTTGATTGCGGGTCGTGTTTCCCACCACAAAATCGCCAATGTATGGAGTATAATGGCTTACAGCTTGCTTTATTAAGTATTGTAAGTCGTCAGTGGAATACCCGAACATCTATTTGACATACTCCCTGATTCCAAAGTTACGTTTCTACCTGCAGAGTCATTATTCTTCCTATATCTGATATTACGAAGCTAACCGCTCAGATAACAGCTATTAAGCGGTATGCTTATTCAGAATTTTTCATGGAACACATGTTGTGCTTCACTCATATATAACCGGATAGTGACCGGATCATCTAGGTCTGGGGTACCGCAAATAATATAAATTAACTTTTTCCCGCGGTTCCGTCCTCGTGAAGGTCTGTTATCCGCTACATTGGAAATCCCGAAACAATCACAAATCAAATCAAATCCTAATAACGACTTTTACTTGACCTCTCGTTCCTTAACGGCGGCTACTAAAATAGGGATCAAGCTGTATCTTCAATTTTATTGAACCGGTTTTGATGAAACATGCCGCAGTATTTAAGTCGGGATAGTATCTTTAAGACTGCAATAGTTTAACCGAAATCTATCCGCTGGTTTTTGCGTGAAACCCGAACAAACAAACATCTACGGGTTTGGTTTCGGAAGCCCTTAATTAGTCGATCTGAGTAGTTTGTTTTTAAATATCTTTGATTTATATAAATTTGACATTTAACAATTTTGTAGTCCATACTATATACTATATATACTCTATACTATTATCTATTATTACTATTGTTTGTTTGTTTGTTCGAGCTTCACGCAAAAACTAGCGGGTAGATTTTGGTTAGACTATTACAGTCTTAAAGGTACTATTCGGACTTAAATACTGAAGCATATTTCATCAAAATCGGTTCAGTAGAATTTAAGATACAGCTTGATCCCTGTTTTAGTAGCCGCCGTTAAGGAACGAGAGGTCAAGTAAAAGTGGTTATTCGGTTTTTATATAAATCTATGATCGTGTTGGGATTTCTCATGTAGCGGTAAAGCGACATTTACGCGGGCGGAGCCGCGTGCAAAAGCTAGTATTATATATAGATAGGCACTGAGTCCTCTTTAACATATTTTATGTATGAAGTGTACAATAAATAATAACTCGATTATAGCATCTAACTCGATTTAATCTAAATTTGTATGTAATGGTCAGGGAGTACTTGCTCTTTTAGCCTATCCGGCAAATAGTCTTAAATACACGGGTAAGCGACCCCGGCTCCCCGAGCTACTACTGTCTCTTCCTATTCCTTCCGATATAGTAGTATCCTGTATCCTATAGTCCTTTTCCCAAATCCCATATTCCTTACTCAATACACCTTTCCAACCTCAACCTCTTTCCTTTCTTTCCTTTTCGTGGGAACGCAATTAAAAACTTTAACGTTTTAGGATCTTAAAAATGGCGGCGTCGTGGATCGCCACCCGACACGTTTCGTTTCCCGCGGAGACGAAAAATGGGCTACTGATGGCCACTTTGTTCGTAGCAAGTGGAAAGAAGTGGTCTCTTCCTACCCCAATTCTTCGGTAGTATAGTGGTCAATATACCTGTTACGCGGGAGACCGAGGTTCGATTCCCCGCCGAAGAGACAAGGAAAAAGGCGTGAGTGTATGTATGTATGTTGTATGTAAAAATTGAAAATTGACCGCTGATTGCTGCTTACTCGCCGCAGATATTTGCGGTGACTACCCGCATTGTTTATCAGTGGCACGGTTGAGTCACATCAACACGTTTCTAACACCTGTGACGTGTGACGATAGACAAACAGAAAATAACCACATCGGAATGCCCCAAATATAGCGGGTACGAGTCCGTGCGCAGCATTACAGCTTGCCCAATCACCGCACCGTACGAGTCGAAATACGACCAATGTTGGGTATGATCTCTAATAATCTATACTTTAAATGTTTAATGTCAAATTTCTACGAAATTTGACATTTAACATTTTTATAGTAAAAATGTTAAATGTCAAATTTCGTAAATCAAAGTTATTTAAAAAACTACTCAGTTGGACTGATTAAGGACTTCTGAAACCAAATCTTCGATGCCTGTTCTTTTGTTTGTTCGAGCTTCACGGCAATAACCAGCGGGTAGATTTTGGTTAAACTATTACACTCTTAAAGATATTCCGACTTAAATATTGCAATATCTTTCATAAAAATCGATCCAGTAGAATTGAAGAAACAACCTGATCCCTGTTTTAGTAGCCGCCGTTAAGGTACGAGAGCTCAAGTAATAGTGGTATGATGGCTTTTTATATGAGTCTATGAATGTTTCGGGATTTCTCATGCAGCAGGAAACCAAAATTCACGCGGGTGGAGCCGTGGGTAAAAGTTAGTAATAATAAAAATATTGTGGTCACTTTTGTTTATACACATTGATCTAGCCTCAAATAAGAATTCCCCGTGCCTTTGATACATATGTATACATAAACATCCATGACTCGGAAATAAACATTTGTGCTTATTACACAAAGTTTGTCCCTACCAGGATTCGAACTCAGAACCAATTGGTAAAGACAGCACGGTCACTCCCACCGTACCAATTAGTCGTAGATCGCCATTCCAAGCGGATTACCCACGATCTTATCACCGGTATCATTTCACCTAGTCGGGACCTGAACTAGAAAACGTGTGGGTCGACCCACACGTTTTCCAGTTCAGGGTCGTCATTCCAGTACTTTACGTCCTCGAAGTCTGTTGGCACTGCGAACTATGTGACTGCCACTTCAGCTTTGCGACTCATTGAGCTATATCGGTAACTGATCCTTCCGCGAATTTGCTCATTTCGGATTCCATTTCGCGGAGGAACTCTGTGCCTTCTTCTCTCCATTAATTATTAGTTGACCTAAGATAAGAAAGCTCTCTTATGAGGCCCATATTCAGTAGCTATGCCTCGGAGGCTTACCTAATAAGTTTTTTAAATGTTATGTATAATATAATATCGCATTGATAATTACTGTAATAAAATTATAGAAATATGAATAAATTAATAATTATCGTTGTCATCATCATAATAAGCCCCTTGAAGTCCACTGCTGGAGTAAGCCCTTTCCTTAAAATGGAGGGATTTGCCACATTCTCCACGCTTGGCAGGCGTCGTGGAGATCGCGGTAGAGTTTGATTGAATAACAGGATAACGCTGCTGCCCATTATCCTGGCGCATCCCTCCCGATCCTGTAAATGCATCCCTTTATTTCTTCTCACAGTATCCACAGTAAGATGTCGAGTTACGCTATTATTATGCCGGCCCAACACAGCAATAGATTCTTCGTATTAAATTTAAAATATTAATTATAGCACACATTAGCAGTACACAAAGTAAGGGATGATTGTTAGATACACGAGTAATATAGTGACTCAGGTGGGTGCATTCACTATACAATCGATATTGTATATCATATCTATATATGAGCGGAAACCGTTCTTTTTTTTAATTTAGGAAGAGGATTTTTTTTAATTATTAAATCTCAACAGCGTGGTATGCACGCTCCTGTAGTAATTGGCAAACACGATTATTTTCTACATTCAACCTTCATTATCGAGACGTATTTTTAACGACTATAATCGAAGACTGTATCTAATGTTGTATTTTAGGGATATAACATAGGCGGCAAAGTCTTCAAATTTTATTTGATTTAATAACACCCTTGTCACAGTTACATTTAGTTTTTTTTAACAAATGCGGCAATATTACAGGGTCATATTACTATAGTACATATCTAGATATTTTACAGTTTTATTAATTTTTAATTGTTTCTTAAAATTATATAATATACTTTGGACTTTTCTGTCTTTGTTATTAGACTTTTTATGATTCATATTTTTTTCATTTATTTAATTTCATGTCTTTGGAATCAAGGTAGTTTTGTAGATTCATATTTAAATCCGTATTTTATATATATATTTTTTTCATAATCTTGAGAATCAGGATACGGTCTCGTCTTCAAATCTGTAAATTCATTTGCCTCCTTATATGTAAAAAAAAATTTAATTCCCATTTGCAAAATAAGCTTAATTCAACCAACTTTACAAGTAAGTTAAATTTTCTTCTAAAAGCTTGTGGCTCGGCGGTGGTTCCATGGCGGCGCCTGCGCATGAGTCAGTGCGGTCAAGGGTACCAACGCGTCACACTTAATTTTAACATTACCTGACGTTTGTGCAAAAAGTTGTGTAATTTGCGATGTTTTAAGCTCATTCTGTTGTTGAAATATTCTGTTCGTGGTTTGCGACATGACGTTGTCTAGATTTTTGGGTGTTTGAGATAATGCATGAGGAAGTCATTGTGTTATGTACTATCTATCGCCTGCCATATCCATATATATATACTTACTGATTGGCACACTCGCAGTGACCATGCCTTCTATGCCGAGGAGCCCCGCGTTTGAGTCCCGGTAGGGGCAAATTTTGTGTAATGAACACTCATGTATATGTAATTCGAGACACGAACGTATTTATCCACATATGTATTAGTATTTATCTTTATGTACCCTAGATACAGGGAATAATTTGATGTTAGATCAATGTGAGTGAACGTGCGCAAAGTATTATTATTATACATATGTATAATTTTTTCCCGTAGGTTTCATAAAAACCTGCTGACGATTATATGAGGATAAAAGAATAAACTGCGATTAAAATATCGTGTACATATGCAATATCCAAAACATCTAGCGCGGTGATTATGGCTAAGCCCTCCCTTCCTTCGCCTGGTGGAAAACATCAACTTTTAGTGAAATTTGTGTTTGTTTTCCTTATATGTGAACACACACACACACACACGTGTGTATGTGTGTGTTCACATATAATATACAGACAGAATTTCCTTATATACAGACATTTCGTTTTTTCAAGGATATGCATGATCACCTCTCTATGTACGAGTATATTAACCGACTAAGTAAGTGTAAGTGGAAAAAAGGAAAGTTATTTTTTTCTCGCTAATTCCGAAGACAATCACGCTAAGCACACAGCCCCCTGCGCCTATGCGCCCGCGTAAAACAATTACTTTTCTCGTTTGCCCCTCAACTGGGTTTAACTTATAATTAGCATTTTACGTTTCGAGGCTTGGATAAAGTTATAAGAGAATAGGCAACTGCCAAAGACGTACCGTTTTTTACTACAAGCCAAAGAAGCGTGCCTTTCTAATACGAAGCAGCTCATACTTTGGCGACAGATTGGCAAGACGACTGGCACAGTAGGAAGTGATCCTACTTTCTGTGCCAACGAGTCCCGGGTTCGAATCCTGGTGGAGTCAAACTTTGTGTAATGAGCACAAGTGTTTGTATTCGAGTCATAGACCTATTTGTCTATTTATGTATAGTATTTATCTATATAAGTATCGATGTCTAGTACCCAAGATACAGAGAATCCTAGTTTGGGCCTAGATCAATGTGTGTGTGTGAAAAATGTGTAGACTATTATATACATTATACTTTAACAATCTTTCTTGAAACCCTGTTTCGTTTTGCAGCAGTACTTCCATGGTGAGAATGAAGTTTAGTAAGGTATATTTAAGTATATTGGTGGCCTAGTGGTACCAGACACGACTTGCGATCGACAGGTCGTAGATTCGATCTGATTCCTTACTACTGAGTTATTCTAATTCATGTACGGTCTATAATATAGACACCAATGTACTTCGTGAAGAAACCTACATGCCCGCATGGGTATGTGAACTCTACCAACCTACACTAGGGCAGCGTGGTCTAATCCCCTCCTGACCAGAGGAGGTCCGTGCCCCTGTAATGGGGACGAATATGGACTGGGGATGATGAAGCTGTATTTTTTGGTTGGACCAAATGACCTACTTTAACAAACTCCGGATGTTCTTATCTCACCTAAAATTAATACTTATTGCTTAGGTATAAAGTATTTTATCGTCCAAAATTGGCGAATCGTTATCTACACATAAATCGCTTCCGCCTCTCCCTTATCCCTCTCTAAAGTAATCGGAAGCGTAGCCCCGTAGGTAGTGCATTATTCCCATGCCCCGCCCACTCGCGGCAAGTGTGAACACTTTAATTAGTGATAAGTGACCCGCAGCCAATCGGGCGCGTGTTGGCTTATCACTTACTTGTAATGGGTACTCGTGATTCTCCATGTAAGTAGGTGTTTTTTAAAAATGTATGAGTTTTTAATCACTCTTAAGAGTTGTGTGATTGTTTTTGTAATTATTCCTCCTTACATTACAGTAATTAACGCCGTTGTCTTTTTAAAAGTCTGATGTTAGTTGAGCATTTAAAATAGTGTTGCTTTAAATCAATATTGTAGTCAAATTCTTTTCATAATTATCATCAGTCTGTGAAAATCCGGTGTTGCATAAAAGCTTTTTCATTTAAAGAGATAATCTTTCAGAGTTCACAATTGTTTGCGAGATTACGGTAAGTAGATACTAAATTTAATAAGGTGTGACTTAGCTGAATGACATTCGCATAGGATGTGATTTCACAGAAAACTATATAGAGGAATGAATAATCCATGATGATATTGAAGACGTTGATAATCAGCTGTAGGTCTAAGTGTGGCAGAAGTGGCAGTATCAGAAAGCGAAGATCGTCCGACCGGACGGGTGTTATGTTTGGCGGCCTGCCACCACCCCGACGATCGGTGTCGGGTCGTTATATATACGCAAAATTGCTATCAAACTGTATCATCGTAATGCAGACTTCTACGTCAATGTCGTTATTCAAGAATTACGCCATCTGTTGAGGATGCGCGGTACTATGTAGTGAAATAGGTCACCACAACTATACAGATGTTACCCCGCGATCATACCCGCTTATTTCGCATACAAGTAAAGTGCTTCCACTGAGAACTGTAAAACTTCTTTCTACACGATATCATGCACCCATTTTGAAATTATCTTGAAATCGATGATAGCCTAGTAATATATCAACATCATAATTCCCAGTCCATATTCGTCCCCACTACAGGGACACGGACCTCCCCTAATCAGCAGGGGGATTAGGCCGTAGTCTATCACGCTGGCTTAGTGTTGGTTCGTAGACTTCACACACGCATGCGAGCATGTAAGTTTTCCTCACGAAGTTTTCCTTCTCCTTTAAGTACATTGGTGTCTGCAATGAGACCGTACATGAATTACAAATAATAAATAATACGGTAAATAATACTCAGTGGTACGGGACCGGGATTGCGACTCTTCGATCGTAAGCCGTGTCTAGTACCACTACACCATCAGTGCAGTAATATATGTTTAATCATAATCGAACAAGACAAAAATATGCGCATTGATTCTACAGGGAACTGTAGAACTTATTTTTACACTATTAAATGACTCATTTTGAAATTTTCTCGAAAATTATATTATTTTAAATTTCAGTTTAATTGGAGAAAATTTCAAAAAAATAATTCCAAGAGACAAGTGTTGAACATCTTTCGATTTGATTAAATGCGNTCTCGAAAATTATATTATTTTAAATTTCAGTTTAATTGGAGAAAATTTCAAAAAAATAATTCCAAGAGACATGTGTTGAACATCTTTCGATTTGATTAAATGCACCCGTCTGAATTACTCTCGACTGCTATTAAGTTGGTAGTAGTTATAAGCCTTGGCTTAATTACAGAAGACT
>WUAW01037458.1:592-13057 GCA_017165845.1 Thaumetopoea pityocampa | reverse complement strand
AGAGAGAGAGAGAGATGGAACAAGAAACAACTTTCGGAACCAGCCTTCACCGGTACACAAATGTGCAGCGGCGTGGAGGGCGACCCGACGACCCGACGGGTCGCGGTGGAGGAGCCGGAATGCAACAAGTTAGCCTCCATCTATACCTGTTGTTACAACTGACAATTTTTCACACGTTTTTACAGAGTTTCGTTAGAATTCACATAAAATGCAATCAGAACGTACCAGAGCACAACGCACAGAATATATAAATTGTACGTGTGCAGTGCGGCGGGGGATGCGCGGTGTGTCGGGCGCGGCCGGCGCTCGCGCACGGCACAACGCACGAAACACCATTCTTGCATCTTGTCCTGATGGTCTCCTCTTTCTCTCTCTCTCTCTCTCTTTCTTTATCCTCTAGGACAGATTGTTTAAAGTATAACCCAATGCTATTCAGGTAAACTTTCAATCATTTTTCCCTTTCAAAACAAAATTATTTCCTTCAGAAAATAGCAGTCGTCGACATCGCAACGCGGACGACCCTAATCGCACAGCGGGCCGGCTCCGTGGATATATCTGTGACGTCACACGACCCCGTACTGTTTCGTGTCCTCGCGACGAGCTCCAAACGCACGCACAGCCGCGGGCGCGGGCCGCCGGCGCGTGTCTGCGGTTAAAGGGATTTAACCGAACTTTGAATTGAGACTGTAAATTAGTGAATGTGTTTTACCGGCAACTAAAAATCAACCATATTTTTCTGCGTTAAGGTTGATAATTTAAGGTAGTAATGGCAAGTTATTATGAGGATCGAAACCGTTACGAGGTGGCACTTGAAATGGCGAAGAGCAGCACCGCCACCGGTGGAGCGAGCGGCGCCACGCAGGCGCCGTCGCTCAACAAACAACGAACAAGTTGCTTTGTAATGACAACAGGTAACAGCTCGGCGCGACGACGCGCTGCGAGCGCGCCCTTCAGTGCGGATCTGTCGTCCCGGAGTGTGGCCGCGCCGCGCCGCGCCGTACCTCGCGGCTGCCGCTGGCGGTGGAACACGAGCGCGGTGGTGGGGCGCGCGGCCAGCGGCACGTCGCGGCGCGCGCGCTCGCGCCGGTACCGCGACACGAGCGCCACGCTGCGGTTAGACCAGTCCGGCAGGAACAGCGTCGAGCCCAACACCGACATGTGCTGCAGCTTCTGCGTCTGGTGGCAACGAGCGGCCGCTTGACACGGTGCCTTCCAACGGACTCACGGTTAACGCGCTCCAGTGCGCGCGTGCCCGGGGGCTCCACCGGCACCGGTAACGCGGTGCCGGTGCCGCAAGGCGCGGCGCGGGCCGCTTCGTCCAGTGCCAAGGGATGCGCGCGCGCGCGCCCCCGCCCCGCCGTACAAAGAGCAATGCTGAACGCTCTAAGTTTGTCATCACACGATTAAATCTGTCCACTGAAATGGTGTCACCCCACTGTGTTGATGGATGTTTGTCAAATGACATGTATCTCGGACAATAGTGACCCGGACTTTTGTAATCCTTGCGTGGGGCCGGAGCCAAAACGCAGAGGCCTTTTTGACAATTTAATGCGCGTGCGGCGCCACCGAGGCAGCGCGTCGCCGCGTGCGCAGCGCCGGCGCACTCCGCGGCAATCCTCTTCAGCGCACAGATATTGTGGAAATAGGGGCAAAAATTACTGGATTATTGGGTTGAAATGTTGGTGCACTGGGTACTAGGGACTATGGAAAGGACTAGGACATCAGCCTGACATAATGTTGAAAACACGGATAATATGGTTCGACCGTGACTCATCACTCTAACACATAAATGGCCCCTGAAACGGCCTGACGCTAGGAGCGAGAAGAGGACAACGTTTAAGCAGTGGCTTAAGAATGGAGAGGTGTCACTAGGCTTTAAGCTGTACGATCACTTGCACCCTCAGAGGGTCCCATCACGTACTGCCCACTCACCACTTATGTTCCACATCTCCACGCTGGCCGATCGATGAAGGCGAGCCATAGTCCATTCCACGTCAATTTATATTCTAGCTACCGGCCGAGGCAAGCCGGAGACCCGTCAGTACTCCGGCGAGCCGCTCGGAGCACCCGCCCGCCGGCGCTCAGCGGTGGTGTCGCCGTACCGAGTAGGCGCGCCGCACGGTGCGCCGCCCGCCGCCGCTGTAGTCGGCGCGCTCCACGCACTCGAGGTACGCGTCGGCCCAGTACACGGAGCGCGTGGCCGGGTCCAGCGCCAGCGCCGTCGGGTACACCAGCTTGTGCGCCGCCAGCGCCGCACGCTCGCCGCCCCACAGCGCCGCGCGCTCCACCGCCGGCGGGGACGCGCCCCACACGCACCAGAACATCAGCCTGCAGCCGCCGCCGGCAAACGAACACATCGATCATATCTCTTGATCTGACTGAGGCCTTTGACTCCGCTCACTGCACGACGCTACTCGGAGGGATATACGACATGCCGAGACAAACCCATTCGTACATAACGCGGACACACCCGGCACGTCATTTGCGGTGCTGATAATATTGCATGAATTACTTCTAAATCACACGTGAGACACAAAATATAGCATACCACAAGTGTATGTATTAGGAACACTTATATTTCTGATATACATAACTGTCATAACGCGCAGGTACACTGTTTACTAATATTATTGTACGTGCACGTGCGCGTGCGCGGCCGCTGCGTGGCGCCGGCGCAGTAATAGCGGCACTCCGTGTCCTACCGCCGACTGTGAGAACTAGCCACGGAATGTATTATTCAATCAAAATCTACTGCGCACTCCAAGACGCCGCCGAGCGCGGAGACCTCCTTTGTGAAGAAGAGCCCGCGCCCCGCGCCCCGCGGGCTGGCGACGGTCGTGAAGTGCATGGTCGGTGGACTCCTCCGACCGCACGCCATCAACTAGTGCGCGCTATATCAACGCGGGTACACCACGTAGACCTTTGAGTGCCCCCCATAATTTCGGCATTTGGTAGTTGGCTACATCACACGAAAATGAAGATTAAAATTTTGTTCCTTCCCAACTTCGTATACGTGTTTCACGAGGCCTCGTGTACAACGTGCCGCTTTCCGCCGCGCTCCTGCAGGTACCCACCGTTCCAAGTGCAGGCGGGTGCACTCACCCTTGCGTGGGGTCCAGCGCGAAGCCGTGCAGTTTGCTGAGCGCGGTGTCGACCAGCAGGCGGCAGTGGCGCAACGTGCGCTCGCACACAAACAGCGCCTCGCCCTCGGACTCCACCATGTACCAGTTTTCCGAGATCCAGTCGATGGCTAGATGGCTCACCGCTGCAAACAAAACATCGGTGTTACGGACGGGCCCGCGTGAGCCGACGCACGGCGTATGCGGGTACTTCAAAGCTTTAGAACGTTCTACCGCCTTGGTTATCGAGACAACTAGTATAAATATCAACCTAGAAAGTAACGACAAAATGATATGAACCTTATTTCACGTCACATAAGGTCGAAACTCCCATGAGTCGGGTCAAGATCCCGATACCGCGCTATTACATAACTTACTCGTATGTAAGCTACATAACGCGTCAAGAATGTTGGCACACGCGTAGAGTGCGTGAACACGGGCGCCCGTAGCGACGGCTGCGCACGCGGCGGGCGGGGCCGGTTAGTGTTCAATAGCAGCTCTGCGAACACTCCGGAGCAAATACACGACATTTCGAACGATCCATTCTATAAGGGGAATACTGAACCGTTTACAAATAATTTCGCAGAAACTAGAGAGAGTTACATTTGATGAGACTCACTGGAGAGGTCCGGGAAGAGCGCGGGCGCGGGCAGCACTGTGCGGCGGCTGAAGTCGTCGGCGGACGCGCACACCAGCGCCGACCGGCTCAGGTTGTGGTGCACGTAGCACACCGTCCTGCGCATGTCACGACCGTCACGCACGTCACGACCGTCACCGCCTCGCACGGCCACAAGTGGTCGCGCACACCGCGCCGACTTAATTACTGCTGCACTTCAGTTTTGTATAAATTGTGTTTGGGTGAGCGACACGCTGCGGAGAGGACGTCTCCTTGTAGAACAGTAGTTATAGAACTCCTAACGGACAGCTTTAAGCTTATGCTACCGCCTCGACAGTTCGCGTCGGGCCTTGTAATATGCCAGGGATTATAAATCTGATCACCGCAATGCAGCTTTTCTATACAGTGCCGTCTATTTGAAAATGTATGCAGCTAACGTAGTTAAATGAGTTGAACTTAAGATGAACTCCATACTTGCATGGAGGCGCGTCTCAGGCGCCTCCCGCCGCCGGCGGGGCGCGCCGGGACCCACCGGCCCCGTCGGCGTCTACGAGCACGTGCGCGTGCGCAGTCAGTCGGCACGTGCCGACTCGGCGCTCGCGTGTACCCCCATCATTACATAAACAGCACAAATTGCGTGGCGGCAGCGTGTGCACCTGTTAGTGTAGTGGAAGTCGACGGCGCGCACGTTGAGCGCGGCCGCGCGGAGCGGCGCGGCGCGCGGCGGTGCGCCCTCGGGCCAGACACGCCGCACGTCGCTCTCCGTCACCACCAGCAGCGACATGGGCTCCGACACCGGCTCTGCACAACGCGGTCCACGCGTGACCTCAATGCGCAGGCGCAATCCGCCCAGCACGCCGCGCGCCGGCGACATGCAAATGTGCACTTTCTCAACGGGTCACTTATTAGTAACTAATAATTTTGCAAGTCGGATAAAACTACTATATTCTTTAGTTAAAGTAAATAGGTATATACAATTAATTTTAGATTATATACAAATTGTACGGCACGAAAGTGTTGCACCCCGTCCTCCCATCCCACAGTGTTGCGCCCGGCACGGTGCGGTGCAGCCGTACAATTTCTCATCAGTTCACGTGAACGCGGGCGATTTCGTTCGTACGGCGCAGGAGTTCGCGATCGGCTAGCAAGGGAACCGCGCGTGCTCACAATCATTATCATGTCCCGTTTATATACATCTTAAATATATATCATATTTATATATCATATTTATGAAAACTTGTAAATGGCCTTATTTTTCATTAAGTTTATATTTTTTATTGTATTAGCTGTAAGTTTTCGAAATTGTTAAAATAAAATAAACTTAGAGAAAATAAATAAATTCAAGCAACAACCCAAGTGTAATTAAACTTTAAATAGTGTGTATCGGCGAGCAAGAGACCGTACACACCACGTCTCCCAACCAAAAGTGTTGCACCCTGTCCCCCAACCGAAAGTGTTGCACCCCGTCCCCGAACCGAAAGTGTTACATCCCATCCCCGAAGTAGAAAGTGGTGCACCCCATCCCTCTATACGAAAGTGTTACACTACGTCCCCATACACGAAAGTGTTGCACCCCGTCCCCCACACGAAAGTGTTACACCCCGTCCCCGAACCGAAAGTGTTACATCCCATCCCCGCAGTAGAAAGTGGTGCACCCCATCCCTCTATACGAAAGTGTTACACCACGTCCCCATACACGAAAGTGTTGCACCCCGCCCCTCACACGAAAGTGTTGCACCCCGTTCCCCCACATGAATCACCGGGCGCGCTGTACGTGTAGTGCTATGCGGAGCGACGTACCGTTGATCGCGTCGCACTCGTGCGTGCCGGCGCGCAGCTGGTAGCCGCGCGCGCACGCGCACTCGAACCCGCCGGGCGTGTTGCGGCACTGGTGCGCGCACACGTCCTCCTGCTCGCACTCGTCGCTGTCTGCAACACGCGCACGCTGCTCACCGGCGGCTCGGCGCCCGCGGTGCGCGCCGCGCGGCGCAGCTCAGCGCGGGCACCGGGACGAACACAGCGCCGCCGCTCGCGGCACAGACGCGTTTACATTACAATCGGGCACTGGGCCGGTGCGCGTCGAGCGCAACACCGCCGAGCACCACCGTCGACAGTTAGCGACAGTCGAGCCGGACCACCAGACCTCTCGAGTGCTCTCAGGTCACCGCAACTTTGGTAAGAGGTTACACAACATCGCCCTACGCGACACCAGCGCCTGCGAGTGTGGCTCCGGAGGGGAGGACAGTCATCGCGTTCTGTGGCCGTTCCCGCTGTGTGACGAGCTGAGGGCGAGCTCTTTGGACGGGCTGGAGCGCGTGGGCGGTGTCCTGCACACCGGCCTACTGCTGCGACCTTATTGGCACAACGGCCAACTACGAAAGGACGAGAAAGTTCGCACACGACTGGTACGACGCTAGGAATGGCAGAAGAGTAGAACACCCGGCGACGCAGTCCGTCACGACCCAGAAGGGGGAGGGGTGACCATAAGGATAAAGGTCGAAGGGAAGTAGAATAACTAGTAGGGAGTCAAGAATGGTCGCAAGCTGACACCATTAGAACTGGTGCCTGCAGCATCTCCCGAGGTTCGGTTTGTTCGCCATGGGAAGGTTGAGAGTAATCGAGAACATTGAATGAGGGAAGAGCACTCCGGGAAGTGGCCGACACTTGGGAGGGGACAAGTTGTGCCACCACATACGACACAACACACTCATACAAAAACTCATTTAAAGAAAAATATAAGGAAGGGGCGGTGCGCGCGCGCCGCGTGCAGTTGTACGGGCGCCGGGCGGCGCGCACACCCGCGGCCTGTCTAGTGGGGGCGGACGGGGGGTTGGCGGTACTCAGGGACGGTGCAGCGGTTTATAGTTTAGCAGTTCAAATCAGTACAATTTAATTTTTACATTATTATCAGTGATTATTGCACCCATGTACAGAATACCCATGACCATGTACAGAAGGCAAAATATCACGAATCAACTGACAGAGAAGGTAGCGTGCGTGTTGTTCATGACAAGGAGTCAAAGAGGATGTGAGCATGCATGTGTGCGCGCGTGCGGTGCGCGTGCGCGCGCGCCGCGGCCGTGGCACGCACCGACGCAGGTGCCGTTGGGCGCGGGCTGGTACCCGTCGGCGCAGTAGCAGGCCAGCCCGTCGTGCGTGGGCCGGCACCCGACGCCGCAGTGCAGCGCGCCGCACGCCGCCGCCGTGACTGAAACACCACGCGCAGCGCCCGTCAGCGACCCTCTGCCGGGGCACGGCGTCGCTCGCCCTCGTTGTGCGCATGACTTAAAAGTTTTCTCTATTATCAGATCTCTTGACAATTGCATATCACCACAAACGACATAACCTCGACACGTCGTCGGTGTGTGACCACCGGGTGTCGCTGGGCGTGGGCAGGTGTCGCGCCCCCGCGCCCACTCGCAAACACAACCGCCCGCTGCGCGACTACAGCACTGACTCCGCAACCGTTAGCGGACAACATGTAGTAACGGGTATGTTCCAGCGCAGGCGTGCGCAGGGGCCGGCCCCGGCGCTGAAACCGCCCGTGCGTCACCACGGCTGCAACACGACCACCTCGTGCGTAAGGTGCGCGCGCACAAATCATTTCCCCCGGTTGCCTTAGACATCAGCAGCGGAAACCAAACGTTTTGTCAGTGAGGATCTATAGAAATAATACCTCCTACTGCAACCCTACTGCGAGGGCGTGTCAATTTTACAACGAGGCTACTTTTACACCCGACATCGGTCTCGACACGTTCGGGTCGGCGCGACGCGTGTGCGCGTGCGTGTGGGGGAAGGGGGGGTATACTGACAGTTGTCACAGATGTCCCACTCGTCGCTGTCGTCGACGCAGTCACGCGCGCCGTCGCAGAACTTGTGCACGGGCACGCACGAGAGCTGGCCGCCGGCGGGCGTCGCGCAGCGCGCCCAGTTGCCCGGACACTTGAAGTCCTTCTCACCTGCGGCGGACAGAGGTCGCGTCAGCACCCGCCCGCACTCACATTACGTGGCGCGAGATCAAACACGAGTCACGAGCACACGAGGCGCTCGTGCGCCGGCCGACGGACTCGACTCGGCAGCCCTCGGCGGACACAGTGGCGCCGCCGCACGGCCGCGCCTCCTTATTGATCTATTCATGCTCCTCAAAACGCATTACATTACTTCTAAACAGATTTAAAATCAGTTAACTATAGGAACACACCGCCGGCACGGAAAGGAACCTTGTGCCACGTGGCGCACGCGCCGTGCGCGCTGCGTGGACGGCTGCTGGCGACTGGAGCACTTGCGCTCCACGCGGAGGAAACGTGTCGACAGGAGAGCGCGAATGTAAGCTGAAGCTGCGTGAGGACGACGAGGAACTACAGAGTGGCGTCAGGCGCCGAGGGCCGCACGCGCACGTACACGAGAGCGGGTCCTCGTCGGAGGCGTCGTGCGGGCCGCAGTCGAAGTCCCCGTCGCAGCGCCAGCTGGCCGCCACGCACAGCCCGCTGCGCGCGCACCGGAACTGGCCCGCGCCGCACGCGCCGCCCCACGCTGCGGACACGCACACGGTGACTGAAGTCTTCACTCCTTTTTTTGGCTGAAGCCAAAGTGTGTCAAGAGACCGACTTGGACCGTGTTCTCTCAGCAATACACTTTTAAAAATGTACCGTGGCCCCTCCAGCAGGACGCTGCACCTGGTCACAAGGCACGAACTACCCGAGCCTGGCTCGAAACCAACGTTTCGGACTTTATAAGAGCTGAAGACGCCCTCGCCTAGCCCAGATTTAAACCCCTTTGACTAGAAATTATGGTCAGTTTTAAAGGACACGGCCTGCTCTAAGCGACACGCTGACATTGATTCTCTTAAGAAATCTCTGGAGCACGCGGTGGCTAAATCTCCCACGGAAACAGTGCGTAAGTCCATATATTCATGGGCAGACACATTGAAGGCCTGCATCAAAGCCTAAGGTGGCCATTTCGAATAGAATTATTTTTTATTTTTTGCCGAGACAAAAAAAAACACATACTCATAAGTTTTATTAATATTACCTCACTTCATAAAATAAATGCATTTTCATTTGTAACAGAACTTACGGCTGGACTGGGTACATTGATGGTTTTAATGTAGACCGTACCTGAAATAAAAATTACTTAGGGGACGGGGATCGAACCCGCGACCTTTCAATCGTAAGTAATCATGTTTATAACTACTACACCACCAGTATGAACCACCAAACTGTGTGTACGAGTATCGGGGCATAACGGCGAAAACCGTTTTTGTCAGCTCATGTGCGCTCCGGGGTGCTGCTGGTGGGTGGGGGGTGGGGGGTGGGGCGCGCGGGCCGGTACCGACCGCAGTGCAGCTCGTCGGAGCCGTCGGCGCAGTGCGCGCGCCCGTCGCAGCGCCACGCCGTCGGCACGCAGCGCAGCCCGTCCGCGCACCGGAACGCGCCGCGCGCGTCGCACGCCGCCTCTGCGCACACGCAACAGCACTCATTGGTTTGGGTAACGCGAGCGGAGGCCGCTGCGCCGGCGTCCTCCCACCGGCTCTGGGAGGCACGGGCGAGGAGTTCACGCAACGACCACGATGCGTCCGGACAGGACGTGCCCAGTAGTATTCACGTGGTCGGCACACACAAGGACAGACAAACGTAAACGTTTAAATAAAAATGATTTATTCTTCTATATCGACATAAACAACTCTGCGGAGTGATTTCTTTTGACACGCACTTCGACCCCGCCCCAAGTTGGGACTCCCCGTGTCCTAGGTACCTACGGGACGGCGGTACACTTACTCGTATAGATAATGCTAAAACATATATAGATAAATATCCGTGGCTCGGGCACAAGCCTCCTTGCTCATCGCACAAGGTTTATCCTCACCGCGATTCGAGTCCGGGACCAGTCGGCACAGAATGTATCACCCGTGGGTTATTGCCACTGAACCCATCCCTCGTCAGAAGGGCGCGCCCCGCCCGATTCAGTTCCCCGGTAGAGCCGCGCGCGGGGCGGTCGCTCTCACACCGCGCGTACAAGTGCCATCAACATTATATTAGGTATTTGAATTAGGTATTTTTTAATCCCGTCCGCACGTGATCCAGTACGTTGAGGATTAGGCATTGGCATTGAATAAAAAATTGTCTACAGAATCTATTCAAACTATTTTAAACTTTAAGTCTTACAAAATAAGTTTGAAGTATATTTTGCTCCATCGCTAATGCCATCCAGGGTACTCTCCCTGTATGAAGGGTAATTTTGATTGTGCTATATATGTAGACATTAAATTAAATCAAGAAAATTTTCTATCATAAAACATTATTTACCTTGCCAAATAAACATAAAGTAGATATTAATTAAATATAACGTACGAATGAATTAAATGATGAGCCATTATGTGTTAGTCTGTACCGTTTGCTCTAACATGAGACGCAATCCTAGGACAGTAACGTCTGCATAATTCTAAAGACAGAACTTCAGTATACCTGCGTCGACCGTACTCTGCGGCGGACCGAATACTTCCGTACCTGATGAACACCGAACAAATACGCGATATAACGCGATCACGTGACTACCGCAGTGCATCAATATTTGGATGAGGTATTGTTAAATAGTAGGATTAGGTGCATCGGGTATCGTTTTGACCTAATCCAACCCCTCTCTACCGTGGACGGGCCCGCCGTTATTTCCCTCCGTTAGACAAACTGCAAACATTTATGTGTGAAAGTGCCCCACGCGGCGGCGGCGCGCGGCCCAGCACCCGGCCGCGCGAGCGCACGTGTGCCACAGGTCGTCGCTATCGACAGCACCCACCGTCTCGGTTTGGTCCACAAGTGTCTGTCCAACGTGCGCACCGGCTGTATCTGATTCACGAGCATCTATCCAATGACACGGAGGAGCGAGGTGTCCGCCGTCTGGGCCGCAGTGCGTCTCGTGACAATTTCGTTAAACCAAAACACGGCTGGGTTACTTAATTTTTGGCGAAATTCCGATGTCTACCTTCCAGATTCGTACCTTTTGTCAGTAAGGAGTTCGGTAAGTACGTACGTACCTACATAGTCTTGGATTGTCATAAACCTACCAATATCTCAATCACTAAACATTTTTCTATTCGACTTTCAGGAGTTTCCCGGTATATCTTCGGAATCTTTGGTTCAATGCCCATAAAAATAAAATGGGACCCCCTTGAGAATGTCTCCTTTCTAACAAAATAAAATATTTTTTAAGATCGGTTTATAAATAACGACGTTAAGAGGTAACAAACATAAAAAATATACAACGGAACTGAGGCCCCGCGGCGAGCCGATGTAATGCGCCGGCGCCAGGGCGCGCAGTGCACGGCCCGTCGAGGCGCGCGCGTTCGCGGACAGCCGCTGGGCGGAGCGAGTGCGTGGCGCGATACGGCAGTGCAGCTGTACCGCGCGCAATTATTGGAAATGATACGTTTATAATACACACAAATACTACAACATTATACGACGTGACAGAGGAACCATAGTGAAGAGGTGCGAACAGCTGCGCGGCCGCGTGCAGTTGCTGCGGGAGCAAACGTTGTGAATTAGTTCCTTCGACTTTTCTGACAAAAATTTAATTTTTAATAACACCAAAACTTTTAACACCTACAGAAGTACGAGTAACATACGACGCGTGGCCCACTGGACCGAGTGACAATGACTCGGCTCTCTAGGGGCGATCACGGGCGCTGCACCTGCTGCGTCCCCGCCCGAGATAACCCCACCGCCGGGTCGGCCCGCCGCCGCCGCGCGGCCGTTCACCGCCGCCGGCTATCTGCGCACTGCACTCGGTGAAGCTGCGCACACTGCGAATGCACTCTGCGAACAGCGGCGGGCGCCCGGCGCGCCGCGCGCCCCCTACACACAGTTCAACAGAACTCTAAAGGAAACCGACGCCGGCGAGGTCATCAGCCTGAGCCAGAGGTCCTCAGTGAGGTCCAGTGCTTCAACGGCCAGCTGTACACGACTAGATAAAATCCAGTTAGTAGTTCACCCCGAGACCACAGACCAAAGAGACTCGAGACCTCAGACTTTACGAGATCAGTAGGGCTCTCAAACAAAAACACACACACACCCACACCCATACGTGAAACTATAACACCGCGGGCGCGGAGGAACCGCGTTGTGTTATTTTATTCAAGAAACGTGATCTGACACGCGCGAGAAGATTTGCACGTGTATCTCGTTCCTCAGCCACATTCACAAGTTATTTCCGAGGGTTATTAATGTTCGACGAGTTCCGTTCTCTCGAACGAACCGGTTTCTGTACAAGCTTTAATGGGTCAAACTAAGGGATACAGCATGGGTCGACATCGGTGGCGGAAACATGGCTCACCGTCCATTTGCCGACGATATAGCGCTCATGGCAGGATCGTTGACAGACCTTAACGAAATGGTCGATAGAGCACTTAGAAGTTTACAACTGGTGGGCGTTTAGCTTTGCGAGCGTTACGGGAGACGCGACGCTCTGGGGCGCATCCTCCGGACTCACTTGTATCTTAGATGCGGAGGGCCGGCTCGCGCGAGCAGCCGGCGTGGGCCGCACCCGAGGACACCGGAGACCCCTAGCCGACATACTGAATGTCTAGGTAAGAAGCCGCGCGTCTGGAGAGCTCTAGCCCCTCTCTCCCCACCCATGCGAAAGGTCGACTGGTTCTGAGTAAATAGAATTAATTTTCCAATTGCTGGTTTGGTTCCTCTTCCTCTTCATTCCTCATTTCTTCATCTTCCTTTTCAT
>WUAW01037456.1:550-13053 GCA_017165845.1 Thaumetopoea pityocampa | reverse complement strand
TCCGTTGAGTACATTGGTGTCTACAATGTAGACCGTACATTAATTACAAATAATAACTCAGTGGTACGGGACCGGGTTCGAACCCACGACCCTTCGATCGTAAGCCGTGTTTAAAACCACTACACCACCAATGCACTATTCTTCGGGTATAAGCTAAACATTTGATACATACTATGTAAAGACGCAATTGTATCATTGTAACAAAGGTTGTTTTAACTCATATTTGTGTTACTAAATTTTGACTGTCAATAGTGAAACATCAGTCAAATAATTTCCAGTACTAACATTTAATAGTGGTACGAGCATGATCACGCGCTGTGTTCAGATCGAATCCAGATACTTCTGACTTTCTTATGTGCCTATTAATGATAATCTATACATACATATATAATTACTTGTCCCGATTGACTGATTCATCAAAGCAGAGCCTAAACCGCTGGGAATACAAATTTGAAATTTTGGCATGTATTTTATGTTGTAAGCGTCCATTAAGAAAGGATTTTTGGAAATATTACCCTAAGTGGGTAAAATAAGGGAAGAACGGTTGTATGGTAATCCGTCATTTTCGAAGTAAGAAGAACAAAATTTAACATATGTACGTGCTTCTGGTTAGAAATAAATGGACTCGTATATCGACGTTTTTTAAAATGTCACCCCTAAGGGGGTGAATTAGGGTTTGTAAGTTAATATAGAAAGTCCGTCATTTTTGAAGGTAGAAGCACGAAATTTCGCATACCTTCTTCTGGCTAGAAATAAATGTACACGTACATATATCGGCATTTTGCAAAAGTTTTACCCCTAAGAAAGTGAATCAGTGTAATTAATTTTAACCTCAAAATGGAACACCGCAAAGGTCGTTTACAAAGAGATGCTACGGTAATTAAAAATAAAGATTAAAAAAACTAATCTCGTGAGCGAAGTCGCAGGGATTATCACTCGGTTCAAACGGTGAAGGAAAACATCATGAGGTAACCTGCATGCCTGATAGATTTTCTCGATAAAGTATAAAGTCTGCCAACCCGCATACGGCCAGCATTGTGAACTATAGTCTAACCCATTGATACCCAAAGTGGTCTACATCGACCCCCAGGGGTCGACGATGACCTACGAGGGGTCCGCTCCAATTGTCAATACCACATTTCATGTTGATAAATTTGCAAAAAAATCATATTAACTACGCTTTGGGGATCTACCCAAAAGTGAAAATTTACAAGTGGTCTAAAAGACAGAAAAGATTGAGGACCTCTGGTCTAACCCCTCTCATTCTGAGAGAAGACCCGTGCCCTGTAGCGGGATAATAGATGGATTGATGATGATGATAAATAGTATAAAAATTCAACTTCCTTCACCAATACGTGACCAACATATGACTACTTGTCTATTTCATATTTTTCTTTCTTGCTTTGTCGATGGGATGAAATCCTCTCATAATAACTTTGTCTACGTAATAACTGCACATTTTGTCTGTTCAGGTCTTTTCATTTTAATTTAAAAATATTGAAATCCACTCGCATACAGACTTTTAACGAGACTTTATTAAAACACGAAAAGGCAGTGCGCAGTTGGATCACAGCAACTGCCAATTAGTAGAATCAGATTAAATTAACTATGACCTGATATTTTGTTAAAATATACGTCTGCTACATTGAGAATTAATTACGGTATATTATTAAAACCCAACCAACAATAAGTGATGGTAAACTTTCTATTGAAATACCATAGAATTGAAGCTGTATACAATAGCCGCTAAACAATAAAATACAGAATAACAATGTATTCGATATCAAATTGGACCGTGTTTGAATATTTTTAGGACGGCAAACATTTTGGAACTAATAAGTATAAAAACAGAGAACATGTGAATGATCTGAAAAATAAAATATTTGATCAGTCAAATATTCATACAGAAACGCCGATCGATTTCCATTTATCATAAGTGTCCTGTTTCGAACAATCGATTGCAGTTGCTCGAAACACGATGGATTATCGATGCGGGGAGTAATAAAATAAAATTCTATACGTACCAATAATTTTTAAAAGCCGGTCACAGCAGAATTATTTTCTTAAATAGTTCTGTTATTATGAAATCTATACTATTATAAAATTGTTAAATGTCAATTTTTTTCAAAAATCAAAGATATTTAAATAGAAACTACTCAGATCGACTAATTAAGGGCTTCTGAAACCAAATCCGTCGATGTTTGTTTGTTTGTTCGGGCTTCACGCAAAAACCAGCGGGTAGATTTTAGTTAAACCATAACAGTTTTAAAGCTTTACTTACTTTAGTGACATATTTCATCCAGTAGAATTGAAGATGCAGCTTAATCCCTGTTTTAGTAGCCGCCGTTAGGGTACGATAGGTCAAGTAAAAATGGTTCTTAGGCTTTTTATATAAATCTATGATTGTGTCGGGATTTAAAACAGACATTCGTGCGGACGGAGCCGCGGGTAAAAGCTAGTTCTTAATAACTTTTTTATTAGAATCAAAATCTGCACCTTTCCTTAGCCGCTTTTAAACGCCCAATGTACACTTTCTATTTCTTGTTTATAGGTTTTGTAAAATTTGTTATATTGGTGTGTAATAAAAAGTACTCTGTACTTTCTATTCCTTTTCAGATAAAGAAGTAATCGTCTACTCTATGATTTCTAGTTACCTATCCACAAATATAAAGTTCGGCCGTTGAGAGGATGCGTTTCTGACAGTTCCTGATCACATATTAAATGTCACTTTGAAGTGTCAATTCATGATAAAAGTAATTTGATAATATACCACATATTGACTTATATACCACAAAATTAAATAAAAGTGTGGCGGCTTCCTCCACAAAAGTAATATTTTAATATTATGTCTACTTAAACGTATTATTAGATTTTAGCTTAATAATGAATAAATAAAAAAATACAGTATTATTTGACAGATGTCAGAAACGCATTCTCTCAGTGGCCAAAAACGATAACCGCTGAATTAAGAAAGCAGGGAATTGAGAATTATAAATTAGCACTACTAATCTTCTTGAGGGCGAATTTTAAACGTCGGTTTGATTAATATAAACTAAATGGGTTTTTGAATGGATGAATTGATATTCAAACCATGTTTGAATCATCTGAACATTCATTTGAATGTTCAGATGTTTTTTTTATTGTTGATTGTAATAGAGAATATTGTGCTGAAAAATGAGATTCATAAAATGAAACTGTCTCTCNATGGGTTTTTGAATGGATGAATTGATATTCAAACCATGTTTGAATCATCTGAACATTCATTTGAATGTTCACATGTTTTTTTTATTGTTGATTGTAATAGAGAATATTGTGCTGAAAAATGAGATTCATAAAATGAAACTGTCTCTTTATTTACGTAACTTTCTATTCGAGCTATTACTATTCGAGCGATGCTTGTGAATGCAGAGTTTTTTTTTAAAGACAATTGATGTACCAATATTGAATGATAATGAATTTATCTAACGTTGAAAATTAGTGGATACAGATTACGGTGAAGAAGATTAAATAGGTAATCACCACGTTCCACCCCTTATAATTAAAAGATGTGAAATTGTAGTGCTAGACGTAAGGCATAATGTACTCGTAAGCTTATTTTCAATGCTACTTTTTATACATATTATTGTATTATTATATTGTATTTCCATCACATCTGTTCACATGAACGTATTTTCAGGCTTTGCTTTGTTTTTTTTTTTTTTCAAATTTTAAAAGTATAACAAAATAAATAATTCGATCAATCTAGTCTAATTACACATCTGTCAAGTTCCCAACAAAAAGGTGTCATCTATTTTGATTTATGATTTTGTATGACTTATGTATTAGATGATTTTTCAATATTTAGATATCACCGAAAATAACACAATTTGACCAAAATCTTATACGGCACATTTGTGCAAGACTATGTTGCACAGATTATGTTACACACGAGTGAATCCGTATTCACGCACAAATCTATGCATGTTTCTATTATAATATATCTTTCCTTTGTTGAACAATATTCGTGTTTACCATGTGCCCAACCTGTATGTGCCCACTACTGGACATAGGCTTCAACCATAGTCCGCCACAACACTCGGACTTCTGTCCCCTGCATCTAATTGCTTCCTACGTAATAGCGCAACTCATTGGTCCATCTAGCCGGGAGATACCCAGTGTTGCGTTTACTAGTACGTGGTCGCCATTCCAGAACTCGTTTGCTCCATCAGCCATCGGTTCTGAGACACTTATGGCTAACTGTTACTTACCGACCCTAAGACTATCGATTACTCTGATTCTTCGATAAATTTCATCACTTTAGATTCCATTTATTACACCAAGTACGTTAGTTATCGTACCATAACAGTTCGTTCCATAACATGCTGAACTACTTTGTACATGTGGACCAGACAAATATTCAATGTTCATGTTTCGGTCTCATATCAGGGAATTCTTAGCATCTCCTAAACTACCGTTAACTTGAGTGCTACCGTAGCAAGGGATAATGAGGTTGGCCGGGACTACAGACCGTTACCATTATCATAAAATATCTCTTTATTAGACCAAACGTCTTTACTATGGGAGATTAACCCATAATTATCACGCTTGATCACAGTATTAGGTTCCTGTTTAGAATATTCTGCTGCCTATGTCCTAGTTACAACCAACCTACATATGAGTATGTTCTGGTTACTCCAATTCAGATTAATGGATAATTATACCGCCACATATACTTCGTAATACGCAAACTACTCCTTATTTTAATAAGTGCGGACTTTTTATTTGTGACAGCACTAATCAAAATAAAGTTGTAAATATTTTTAAACAAATCGTTCCAGGTATCAAAATTGTCAATAATAATACACTTCGCCTCCTTGATGGTCCGACGAAATTACATTAATCCCATGGAATATGAGACGGCCTTTAGTGCGGGATGCTACTTGTGTCGACACTCGCACCATCTTATCTTTCAGAGACAGGTATTGAGACTGGCAGCAGGACTACCGGTGCTGAGTTTTTCAAGCGCCTCAAATACATTTCGATCAGCACAAATCATAGTTTTGAGTCATTTGGAGTAGAAACTTTAGAGCCTTGGGAAGCAAGAGCTCACAAAGTTTTCAAAGAGATCACGGTCCACCTGGTCAGCTTAACAGGCGATCAGAACGCTGGTCGCTATTTAGCTCAACGTTTAGCAATAGCTATACGACGAGGAAAAGCTGCCGCCGTAATGGGCACCCTTCCGACCGACAAGAGTGCACCCTTCTTGGAATATTTATAGCTTTAAGGTATTTATTATTTTATTCTTACTATCTCTGTGTAGTGCAAATATAAAAAAAAATCTTGGAACTAAAAAAATCGATAACATAATATTTAAATTCATGGCGTGAACAGTGTCCGCTTGAATGCTGTCAGGATTCATCAATCTATCATTTTCAACATCTCGTCTCCTGTCCTATTGCAGGACACAAGTCTTAAAATGAGAGAGATTAGGTCCACCATCTTGGCCTGATACGGATTAACAGATATACACCATCGAGAAAATCTGGCAGGCACGTAGGTTTCTTTTGAACGCGAGGAAACTGTACTCGGTGTACTCGGTGGAGTAAAAACTCCACCGAGTATCTTTAGAAGCATGTAATAATTAATCATTAAATTATTGATACGATTCAAACTCGTTGCATAAATTTAAGGTTGTTTGGCATATTTTGTAAGTGCTCGCACATTTTGGATATGTTTACTTGATGATTATCAAAGCAAATTACTTCGTAAAAATCTCTTGGTCACAAAAAATGTCGTGAGATTTATTTACTTGGGTCTCACAATTGAAGTGTTTTCTCCGCTCATCTTGTGGTGTTAATATAGCAGCTCCTGTTAATTGAAGTCTCCCTATAATGGCGTACGGAGAGATTGCGGTCGTTGTGTGCTCGTAAATAAGAGGAGGTTGGGATGTACACGTATCTAGCATTAAGGACTTACTATGTGGGGGACGACTAGCAATTTGGTGTGATACCCTTTTAACCTTCACACTTTTTGGTAATTTATTTTTATCGCTTATCATTACTTAGGAGAACAGTTTTGGAAATTGTTTTAATTTTCTTAACTAGTCTTGTTTATACAAATGGTTTTCTTTTGCCTGGCGTGATTAATCCTAGCTTTTATTGCCAGGGTTAGTATTTCGACTCAACCTTTCTTCAGCTCATTCGATATTAAAAATCCACGCTGTGAGTAAGTGAATGAATTAATGAATGCTTTATTTGCTAATGTACAAGTTATACATAGGTTCTTACATGTAAATTAAATTCAGATTCACTATGTATGACAAATTCGTCGTTCAAATATTTCAAAAATAATTATATACTCATGTGAAAAAGAGATTGTAATCTCTTTTTCACATGAGTATAGAGAGAGATTTTATTAGCGTCTATATCTTTATTTCAAAAAATCTAGCAACCGCCTTAGGTTTTTTTAACCTTGTTCTTCCCTACATGAGTTTAAATTTAGTTTACATTTATCAAATTCAGAAGACGTATTTGTTAATATTAAACATTCAGATCAACATCTGTTGTCATCAGTCTTTGCCTAACAAGTCTCTTTTTGTTGACCTAACGTTATCCCGTCTTTTGCGTTAGAGTCTGCCGTTTTTAGCATTGAATGCAGCTTTAAGGCAGGTTGAAATGACCGTTTGCCATCTGATGACATGTCCATAAGCCCCCACAATTTTGGCTAACAATCAGTGTTGTTGAGACACCAACCGGAACCGAAATTTTTGAATTCAGGACAAGTTTTCATCCACTAAGTTACCATGACCCTCATTAAGATCAATTTAATAAGCTCAAAGTCGGCAGATCTTTGATCACTATATGTAGATCCTATATCTGGCTCTTTATCAAACTTATCTGTCAATAACACAACCTAAACATACGAACAAGTGAAGAATCAAAAGTTTGTCACGCCTTGCGTAATTCCAAATCTGTCAATCTGCCAAGTTTCATAACCAGTATTTAATTGAGATTAATGACAGATTCTTCAATACATGCCACGACTTATGTCACACTTAAAAGAAGTATGACGTCAAATTGATCAGATAAATCGAGTTCCTCGATCAAGTGCCAAGCTCCTCAAAGTCAATTTGCTCTGGCCCTCACTTCTCCCAGTTTGACAGTTAATAAAGCCACCCCGATAGACGCGTAATCTGAATTGCTAATGTTATTTTTCTTTAAATTACTTCGTTGTGCCGGGGATTAAGCATCTATTATATTCAAAGATTGTTTGTCTTATCGGCACCTTATTGCTTTTACGATGGCCGCTTTTTTAATGAATTACAGGAAAGGAATTTTTCCGGAGGGTACTTTTTGTTTTAGCGACACTTGCGAGTCTGTGAATTTAATTAATCTTTGGAATTTTGGAGCTTTCGTTTATGCTAATTAGAAGAGTTATTTTGGAACGGAAATTTTAGAGTTAATACTGAAAGAATCCTGCTGGAATTTTTGATGGTATTTGATTGCATTTTAACGTGTTTAACAAATAATAAAATTGGCGACAGTACGAAATTTTTAAATTAAGACCATCTTAATAGAACGGCTTTTTTTAAGTACGATTACTTCATTTTAAAACAGCAGAATAACAATATGGCAAAGCTAAAAAATTGCAGTTTATTATGCAGTTTATTTTAGTATATAGTAGTAATTTTAACTTAATAGTAATTGTTTTTGTTTTTAACACCTCCCGCATTAAAATTAAATCCTGTGTCGCGGGGACTTTACAAACATTCAAATAACGAAAGCACACCCAGACTCAGAACAACAATTTGTGGCTCACACAAAGTTTGTTGTCCCGTGTAGGGATCGAACCCACAACACTCGACAGCGCAGTGGACGCTTAAACCACTACGCTATCCGCGCAGTCTATTAATTTTTATAAATTAATAGACTGCGCGAGTAACATAAAAGTTATCTTTTATGTTACTCGAAGTAAAGGGCTTAATAATTAAGTCATGAGAGGTAGATAAAATTATAGACAAATATATAAAAAAAATTATAAAAATAAATAAAAATTAACAGTAAAAGTAAGTAAAAGAATTTATCAGAAAGGGAATAATAATAAATATTATATAATCGTAAGCCAAGTAGTAAATGATTAAAGCATATCAAGACAATAATGCAGGTCTTACGATATACGGAACGGTATATCGCTAGGACTGTAAATACAATTGAATAATATGTTACAAATAACTATACAATACTCTAGAGAAATAGAACTATTGGGAAATAGAACTGTTTATATATGATAAGATAAAAGAATCTATTAGTCGAGAACAAAGAAACTGTTAGAGGAGAACTAGATAATATGTAGATATATAAGAGAAATGTCTTAGCGACAGACGTTTTAATTCGTTTTCATGTTGCGGACACATTTTTTACATTGATCTAGCCCCAAATTTAGATTTTCTGTATCTCGGGTGCTAGACAAAGATATATTTACTTATATAGATAAATGCTAATACTATCAGGGAGTACTTAGTTTTTTAGCCTGTCCGGCAAATGCACTTAAGTATACGGATAAGCGACCCCGGCCTCCCGAGCTACTACTGTCTCTTCCTACTCCTTCCGAGATAGTGTTATCCTATATCCTATTCCAAAATTCCATATTCTTTGTTCAATACACCTTTCCTATCTCATTCTTTTTCCTCTCCTCTCCATTAAGCCGTGGGAACGCAGTGAGGAACTTTAACATTTTTAACCTTATAAAATGGCAGCGTCGCGGTTCACCACCCGACACATCCCGTTGCCCGCGGGGGCGAAATGTGGGCTACGGATAGCCACTCTGCTACATTGAACGATCGTAGCAGGTGAAAAGAAGTGGTCTCTGCCTACCCCAATAGGAAAGAGGCGTAACTGTATGTATGTATGTATGCTAATACATATATAGATAACCACATCCATAACTTGGGTACAAACATTCGTGCTCATCACACAAAATTTGCCCTTACCGAGATTCAAATCCGAGAACAATTAGTCGTCATATAAACAAAAACATGTTAACTATGGAACTAGATAGGCCAAAATATTATAAATAATAACCACCATGGGATCAAGATGTATAATCTCCTAACCATTACTCCTATAATTATGGTCGTAAAAGTTTTTAATAATTAAAGTACCAACCTGTTCTGAAGTAATACAGTTGGTACGGTAGATGTGTGCAAAATATATGTAGTTCAGTTAGTACAAATGCTACGCATCGATTTCCGGAAATTGAACCTCGCCTCACAAAAGTTACATTCGATACGGTCTCATTAGGTTGATTGGTTTAACGTTATTGGTGCCAAAATTCTTCGCCACTTTTATTGGTGCTAATGAATTGAATATTTCGCAATTTGTGTACAATTTGCGCCGATGTTTTATTATATTTATTAAATAACAGGTTCTTGAGTAAAGATTAATGACCGTTTTGCGCCTTTCGAAACGCGGAACACGCCTAGCAGATTTTTTAAATTAATATATTTAACTGTATAACTCTAGAATTAGTAATTCTACATTAAAAAATAAATTGAAAATCATAAAACTTTAAGAAATTTTTTAATGAATATATAAGCCTGACACTCCAAAACTCAAAAATTGATAACAAAAAGGCGTATAGTTGCCGGGAAAGAGATATTAGTCGATTAAGATTTAGGATTATAATGTATTTCAAGTCTCCGGAAACTCTTTTAGAGATACTCGTATAGTCGTGAAAAATACACCGTGTGTAATATATTTACACTTATCTATACTATTATAAAATTGTTAAATGTCGAATTTTCAAAAATCAACGATATTTAAATACAAACTACTCAGATCCACTAATTAAGGGCTTCTGACATCGTCATACAGGAATTGTTGATGTTTATTTGTTTGTTCGGGTTTCACACGAAAACCAGCTAGTAGATTTTGGTAAAACTATTACATCTTAAAGATACTATTCCGTCTTAAGAAAGCGGCATGTTTTATCAAAATCGGTCCAGTAGTATTCTACTTACAAAATACAGCTTGATCCCTGTTTTAGTAGCCACGGCTAGGCTAAGGTACGAGAGGTCAAATGAAAGTGGTTCTTGATTTTTTTTATGTAAAACTATGATTAAGTCGGGATTTGCCATGTAGCGGAAAACCGACAGTCACGTGGGCGGAGCCGCAGGCAAAAGCTAGTATTTAATAAAAGTTAACCACGATTAAAAGATTTCATACTAAAAAAGGATAAAAAATATTATCGGTTGTTGCGACTTTTCTCTACTTATACAAAAAATATTTCTCATCATCATCTCCAGCCCACATTCGTCCCCACTACAGCGACACGGACCTCCCCTAATCTGGAGGGGGAAGAATATTCTTTATAATTAATTTGTCCAAAAACAAATCAGTGAATCGTTCATGAAAAAACAACAAATATAGATAAAAACAGAGTTCGCACACAGCAGTTAGGGTCTGTTGTAATGGCAGAGGATGCTAGGAGGTGGATTCATAAACATATCTGATATGAGCCCTTAAAATTACTACTAGGTACCATCATTATTTATAAGAACAGCGGAAACTTACTGCCGAGCCTTCCTAAAATACAGAGAAGTCACATGCTCAGTTAAAGTTTAAGCCCAATTCTCGTGTTGCAAAACTGTTGTTGCGTAACGTAGGTACGGGAGTTAGAAGGAAGCAACTGTTTAGCAAGGGTTGCGGTTTATTATCTTACAAAAAGCAACTTCACGGCACACAGCTCTCTGATATGCTCACTAGAACTATGACACGCGCATTTAAATCCGCTCTGCACAGTAGAAGTGACACAGGTTTACAATCCAATGATTCATCGCTTTTTTTAAGTCACGTCACCTACTGTTTTTTGATCGCAAGTCACTGGATCCTTGCATTGCTTGTGCAAAACCTTTGATTTGTATAATTTATATTTTTTACTGCACCTACCTTATAATTATCATTTTTAATATTATACTTATTACAAGAAGATTTAAAAAACAGTTTTTTAAATTACTAAAATAACAAAATACTACTACATATCTATGTAAACTCTCACTTCTAATCAGCATATACTTTCCACACCAAAATAAATTGTGGTAAACTATCTTAGTGGGCATTTAATTTACATGTTTATATTTATTTATTAATATCCTTGAATTGTATCACTGTTTATTTATCTCAATAAAATAAAATAAAAAGATTCTAACAACGATCACGTTGTATTGCCTTTAGTACCAAAGAAATTTGTATTACAAGCAATACTAAAGAAAAAAGTGAGAGGTTTTATCCAAACTCTAAGCTGCAGTGTCTAAGTATAGACAGTTGTTTTTAATTGAACTTAACTTTTTTTAAACTTTATTTTAAAGTGAAGTCTTTTTACTGTTTTATTACTTTCTTTCATTTTTATTCTTCTTCTTCCTTTCTTGATCTTACTTTTCATTGAACTGACCAAAAAGTGTGAGGTGGTCTCGGCTTTATCATCACTTGACCATGAAAGGTCATTGTTGGAGATGCCGTCCTTTTTAAAAAAAGAGGATTTGTCATAAGCTTGCATGAGTTCTGAAGATCACAATAGGTACTAATTAAATAAGAAGATAACGAAGATAACAACAGTTCATTCTCAGCCGATTCTTACAGCATCCACGAAAAAAAATGATTGACTTTATTATTATCCCAGCGCTACAAATATACCAGAACAAAAAATTTAAATTTTGGAACTATGTTATTTCTCTAGACTTTTTTTGATGTTCCATAGATTTAAAAACAGAATTGACAGATTATATTCTATTCTCTGTGACAATGTTACAATATATGTATATTATCTACACCAACATAGGTTCTTTGACAGGCAGACAGAGAACTTTTTAAGACGTTAACCAATCTCGTGTCTGTAAGAATCGTCCAAGTGAACATGGAGACTTGATTCACTTTATTTCCTGTTTTATCTCAACCGTTTCCATCTCGCACAGTCTGAAGACACCCGGTAATCGTGTAATCTGATTCGGCCATGGAATGTGACCGCGATTCTGACATGACAGAATGTACATTTAACACGCCGTTCCGCCCGTAATGAAGGTGTTATGGCTGGTCCGGTTCAGATTATGAGGGAGCTATGGGCTGAAGACCAGTTTACATTTCGTACGACTTTGCATGGCATACATTTTGCATATGACCTTGGTTAACCTAGTACATGCTTTAATTGGGATCATCCTCAGTCAGTATAAGTATGCAATCTAAAATAAACTATAATTTATTTATTTTGTTACTTAGTTGGCTTGTTTTACAAAAAAAAATGCATAACATATAACAAAAATTTAAGCTATTCACAAAGGTATGNTCTTACGACTCCCTGGGAAGTGAGGGGGTGGTGACCATGGTATTCTAAAGCCGTCACCACACGGCAAAATCTCGGCAAAATCAAAATCTAAAATAAACTATAATTTATTTATTTTGTTACTTAGTTGGCTTGTTTTACAAAAAAAAATGCATAACATATAACAAAAATTTAAGCTATTCACAAAGGTA
>WUAW01037455.1:1087-13048 GCA_017165845.1 Thaumetopoea pityocampa | reverse complement strand
TATATGTATATGTATATATATATATATATATATATATATATATATATATATATATATATAGACCCGTTAACATTATATTATAACAGTTAATAATAATGCTGGACTGAAAATAACAGAAAATAACGAGAAGTCGATATATGAATCGTGATAGTATCACACGTTTCTTGCATTAAATATTTTTTTTTTTAATTTAAAAGACTTGACAAACATTCAAATAACGGGAACACAGAACACCCAGACTCAGAACAACAATTTGTGGATTACACAAAGTTGTTGTCCCGTGTGGGGATTGAAACCACAACACTCAACGGCGCAGTGGACGCTTAAACCACTGCGCCATTCGTGCAGTCAATTGCGTTAAATAAGGACTACTTTGCAGTTATCATCATTATTAGACCGTCGAAGTCTACAGCTGGACATGAGCCTATCCTTAAAAAGGAAAGATTTATCATAATCTCTACGCGTAACAGGTAGAGGTCGCAGTAGATTGTGATTGAATAACAGGACAACGCTGCGGCCTATTATCCTGGTATATAACTAAGCAACCCCCCTAGCCAAGTTGACATTCGACAATCGTTATCGCTAATAGAAACGAAAAAAATGTATTGGAATGACACTTCTATTCGATAAGTCACGTGTGACTTGGCGATTAGAAGTCATTCCAATACATTTTTTTCGTTTCTATTAGCGTTAACGATTGTCGAATGTCAACTTGGCTAGGGGGGCTGGTTCTCACAGGCCACAACATCCACAGGATGATATGGAGTAATGCTATGTATATCATACCGCTCCAAAATAGCTAGTTATTTTACAATAACGTCATTTATATTACCTATTGGTTATTACAAATAACCATATATTTTAATTTGATCGTAAATCTAGCCAATAATTTTATTTAGTAGCTTCTATAATAAATTCATTTAAAATAGGCAACTTTATGAATAAAGGTAAGCTATTTGCAAATAATTTGACTAAGACTTCGTAATAAAAATAGGTATTCATAAGTATCAGTATACTTAAAACTTAAATTAAGTTAGGCGATTATTGAATGCATTAATTTACGTCCTAATTTTTGAATATCGTAATGAAATTTGATAAGATTGAGTTCTTAAGTCACAAATAATTTAACTAATACATACGTACATACACTCAAGCCGATATCCCATAAGAGTAGGCAGAGATCATAGTATATACTATATACATATTGTCACGTCTCTTTCCCATCGGGGTAGGCAGAGACCACTTCTTTCCACCTGCTACGATCGTTCAATCTAGCAGAGTGGCTATCCGCAGCATACATTTCGTCCCCGCAACGAGACGTGTCGGGTGGCGAACCATGATGCCGCCATTTTATAAGGTTAAAAATGTTAAAGCTCCTCATTGCGTTGGCTTAATGGAGAGGAAAGGAAAAAGGATGAGGTAGGAAAGGTGTATTGAGCTCCTTGTTCACTACACCTTTCCTACCTCAATCCACAATATGGAATTTTGGAATAGAATTATAGGAGTAGGATTATTTAACTTATGAAATTCTAATAAAAGCAATGATGGTATTGGAAAAAAGGACACTTTTGATAATTCTTGTAAAGCAAATACGAAATTGCTGTGTGGCGCCGGCGTAACAATAGCGTCACTGCATACCTTCTCGTGGATGCTGTGAAACCAGCTGAGGGATGAGCAGAATAATGGGCAGCAGCGTCATCCTGTTCTTCAATCAAAATCTCCAAGACGCCTACCAAGCATGGAGATTATGGCCTACTGTTTAATGATTATCATTAGAAGCCCTTAGAAGTCCACGGAACTAGGGTATCCTCCTTAAAAAGAAGGGATTTGCCATAAAAGCCACGCTTGACAGGCGTCTTGGGGATCACAGTGGATATTAATTGATTAACAGGATAACGCCCATTATTAATATGACGCCGGCATATGATTTAAAATTTAATTCGTACGAACACCGACAATACTATGAACTGTTATATTTATTATCTCCAACAACGTCTTTAATTTATTGCGACAAGAGTTCAAAGATCTCTAATATAATATGATATTTATAGATTAGCATTTTTCAACTTGCTTAAAACGTAGGTAGTACCGTTCTTAATGTTAAAAGGGATTTATTTATTAATCGCGTTATTTAAATTTAGGAGATCAAAACAAATTGTTCAACATGACTCTAGTAGGCGTAGTCAGTCGTTTGGAATGATTAATAATGATCATAAAACATCTGTATTTAACCAAAAAGACCACTTACAATATTTTACAAATTGATTCACAAATAAAAGATTGATTCTTCTTTAATCGATTGGATAGAGTTATCGCTGAGGATGGAGAAGATAGGCTAAAGTTAGGTAGATTATATACATACATACATACATACACTCACGTCGATATCCTGATATAAGGGTAGGCAGAGAACATAGTACATACTACATACATATATACGGTCACACACCTCTTTCTCATTGGGGTAGGCAGAGACCAATTTTTTCCACCTGCTACAATCGTTTAATGTAGCAAAATGGCTATCCGCAGCCCACATTCCCCCACCCCCTCAGGCAACGAGACGTGTCGGGTGGCGAATCACGACGCCGCCATTTTATAAGGTTTAAAAGTGTTAAGGTTCTTCATTGCGTTCCCACGGCTTAGTGGAGAGGAAAGGAAAGAGGATGAAGTAGAAAAGGTGTATTGAGTAAGGAATATGGAATTTAGGAAAAGGACTATAGGATATAGGATACTACTATCTCGGAAGGAGTAGGAAGAGACAGTAGTAGCTCGAGGGCCCGGGGTCGCTTACCTGTATACTTAAGTCTATTTATCGGACACGCTAAAATCCTAAGTACTCCCTGACCTAGATTAATGAGGATTAATAACGCCAAGTAGTAGAAGAAGATACCTTTAGTCGATCCGGCAGAAGGAGTGGCGTTATTCTACTAATAACTAGATTACAGCAACTACACGGGGAACCTTGTTTCACATGAAATGTTTCTTGGTTCATGAAAGTTAGCCAGGTTTACTCATGTTCATTCTCTATTGTCTATTTACCCTCTTGTCTCTGTACTAACATGACCATACATGCATGCATGCATGGCAAATTTTAGATTTTGAGTTAGAATCCAAGGCATGTCTGATCGTCCGTCTGATCAAGGCACCTCTGATTTTTCGAAATTATGTGTGTATTAATAGTTTAATAATTAACTAGCATTTGCCCTCGGCTCCGTCCGCGCGAATGTCGATTTTTCGCTATATGGGAAATCCCGAAGCAATCATAGATTTATATAAAAAGTTTAAGAACCACCTTTTCTTGACCTCTCGTACTTTAACGGCCGTTATTAAAACAGGGATCAAGCTGTACCGTCAATTCTACTAGACCGATTTTGATAAAACATGCCGCAGTATTTAAGTCGAAATATAACCTTTAAGACTATAATAGTTTGACCAAAATGTACTCGTTGGTTTTTGCGTGAAGCTTGAACAAACAAACAAACAAACAAACTTCGATGGATTTCGTTTCAGAAGCCCTTAATTAGTGGATATGAGTAGTTTTTTTATATATATGATTTACAAAATTTGACATTTAACAATTTTATAATAGTATAGATAGATAGATATATTTCTAACGGTGAAGGAATACACTGTGAGGAAATCTGTTATACAAACCTGGGAAATATTTTTAGCGAGTACCAACCCAAATTTCTGTCAAAAGGCACAACAAATCTTGCGTTTTGCGTATATTGAGTCGGCATGTTGCGAGGTTACGTCTATATTTGTATGTAGAACTTAATTTTGACGTGTCTAAACTGACAGCGCCTAAAATATTGCTGTCGCGTTTTGGCGTTTGACATTAGGAAAAGATAGGAGAACCTAAATTTAGCTGTGTTACAGTAGAATTACTATTACGTAGACGGTTTTTTTTTTTATTAAGCGTCAAGTTATTCACCAAATCTCGGGAGCAAGACACATCGGTGTAACTTGATACGCTTGTACGCCCGGCTTTGAGGAGTGCGGTACTTTACGGTGTCTGGCACCGGTTTCGGCACTTCGCATGGAACGCTTACCTGCGACCGCAACCTTGGTTACTTTACGTACATCCTTGTTACGGATTTTTATTACATAAAGTAAAAAACGTAAAGCGTGGTTATCTCCATGGTTATACACGATGCGTGATTATAATTTCATTTAATATTAACTTTTGCCCGCGGCTCAATCCGCGTGAACGTCGGCTTTCTGCTACATGGGAAATCCCGACAAAATCATAGCTTTATATATAAAAAAGCCATAGAACAACTTGACTTCTCGTACCTTTACGGCGTCTACTAAAATTGAGATCAAGCTATATCTTCAATTCTACTTGATTTTGATGAAACATTCCGCAGTATTTAACTTAGAATAGTACTTTTAAGACTGTAATAGTTTAATCAAAATTTACTAGCTTGTTTTTGCGTGAAGTTCGAACAAAGAAACGAATAAGCAAACGTCAACGGATTTGGTTTCAAAAGCCCTTAATTAGTCGATTCACAAAAATATGGTTATTAAAACCAAATGTACAGAGGCGAGCTTAACCCACAATTGAGTTTTCTACAAGTGAACCTTTGATATTTGAAAGATACCGCAGTCCCTGTGAGGGTATAAAGTACAACAGACAGTTCATATACTATATAAAATAAATAACTAAAATACTATACCTAAGAAATATGTACACACTGAAATCCAATAAATACTACATACTTTGCAAAAACAAAAATTGAATATAATCATAATAGTATCTCATATGGAGAGGAAATGCTCTTTAACCTTTCTCTTGAATACATCTAAGGAACAGCTGTCGCGTATGCGGTGTGGAAGTGAGTTCCAAAGTTCAGCAGCACGTACAACGAGTGAACCGTCATAACGGGATGAGGAGTGAGAAGGAGTACGAAGAAGGAGAAAGGTAGTGGTGCGGTCATGTTCATTAGGTACTGAAAACGCTCTTGGAAACTCCAAGGGGCTTAGAATTATGAAGAATTGAGAAAAGGAGTGCTAAAATATATAAATTTCGCCGTTTGAAGCAGTATTACAGTAACAAATAGGAATACAGTAAACACCAGTATCGGAGTCAGTAACGGATCCCATTGAACTTGTCACAGTACACATATTGTCATTGGTATGCGCAAACCAGATAGTTTCGCAAACCACATCTTGTATGACGTTGTTATTATTATAATACCGTTGATCAGATCCCTTATGTTTTTTTAATTTTACTAGCCACCTCTACATCGTACCTATATGTTTTTCAGAAGGCAAATAAAATAATAGGTTCAGATTAGTGTCCGAAGGGTTAATACTTTTCGTCCCAGTAATTGCTTGGGTTATAGGGATGTTAAGAGATGACAGTCGGTGATCAGAACTCATCCAATCGACGTATCTCATGCAGAAATCAGTGATCCTAACCAAGCAGGCAATGTTAGGTTGAAGGAATAAGCCAATATTATACATGTTTACGATTGTCGCTTTAGGATTCTTTATTCATACATTTTTAAGTTTACACGGCATATAGTTGGAGTGTTAAATTAAAATAAGCCGTAATGAAATTTCGTATTTCATTTCTATAGAATAAAATAGAGTATACTTACTCTTTAATGCAGAGAAAATATAATAAATTTTACAAGCATAATAAATAAGAAATAGAAAGTACTACATCGGGTGGTCTAACGCAATGTATTATCTACATAATTTAAATTTATTTATTTATTCCATATTGTACACAAACAAAAAAAGATGAAAGAAAAAAAGATGTACAAAGTCGAGCTTAACTCAAAATTGAATTAAGGTAAATTATATGTATATTAATTATAAAGTTAAATTATAAGGGCAAAGGCAAAGAGAACCTAGTCAGTGTCTGTAGATATTGCAGGATAGCTATTGTAGATATTATAGCTTGTTTAAATAACTGGTTGCTGTTTTACGTCATTTCCACAAGAACCCATGTGAGTCCTTACAAAAATATTCCCTACTACGACTTAGTTATCATTGAGACAGAATCGTAATCCACTGTTTTAGTTGCGTTACGAAACATGAATACTAATATTTCGTGTTCCCACTGTTCGCAAAATTCGTGAATATCTTGTTACAATTCTTACCTTTAAGGAGTTAACAGATCTTGTACACACCTTTTATCACTTACCATCTTACTGAGAGTGTCTTAATAGTCAACAGATATAAATTTACCACAATACTGAAATACCCTGTGTCGACAAAGATAAATAGCATTATTAATATTATTATCGGAAGTATTGAGTAATAAAATAAGTCCCGTTTATTTCCTCAAAAGGGTGTCTGATCCAATCGTCTCTATGATTCTTATATATTGGATTATCCACATTGGATTACATTGGATTGTATGTCATCCACAAACCATAAAATATTTCATAATATCAAATTATGCACCTGATTGAACTTCGTCTGTGATACTCAATTAAGGAGAAATTCAGAATAATAAGCGCAGAAAAAATCATTTCTGTGAGTTGTAACAACTGATTCGAGAGCCATCTGGATTCGAGTAATATTTCAAAGTGCATCCAGCATCATTATATCTGTACCCGAAGCACGTTTGTCTACGACTCGGCATCTTATTGTGATTGATATCTCAGCCGACATGTCTTGTGGATACACTATAATATCTTCCTTTTTGTAACCATATTTAAGTACTCGACTAGAATCCCAACTGATGGTAAGTAGCGATGTAACCTAGGGGAGTAAAAACCTATTCACTCTTATCTTAAAGACACATACATTATAATCCGATGGAAATATTGACGCAGGAAGACTATACCAGTTTTTGGCTGCATGTATTATGAACGTAGAAACAAATTTCTTCGTACGGGTGGTTCGGATGTCTACGATGTAGGGGTGATAACCCGCCGTGCGCCCAGTAGTCCAATGGTGAAAGGGATGGAGGTATTCAATTGTGTAATCCCTGCGTACACTCTCCAAAATGTATCCTGTAGAATACTGAAGGACTGGCTACCTACCCTGCGCCTGTGATCAATGCTTTGTAGGTTGCTCTCAACAAGGGAAGGTCCTTCATACGAATGTTAAATAATAAATACTGGGAAGGTCTATAGAAGACAACGCTATGCAAAAATAACTGAAAATTATAAAAGCAGTGAAAATTATAAACCTTATAAAATAAAGTAATTTTGATCATTTTTAATATCGATTCCGATAATAGAGCTGTCAATCCAATCTGTGCATGTCTTTTGCAGGATCATTTAAAAAGTTTTTATATTGAACATAGTTATCTAAATGTAATTGCAATCTCTTAGAACATATTTTAGAAAAAAAAATAATTTGAAAATATGTCTAATTTTATTTAAAATTCACTTATATATAGCCATAAAAAACAGTAGTGTTAATTAAATGGTATGTCTGCTTGTAAATTTAATACCTAAGACAAATTTAATATTTGATCTAATAGATGTGAATATCTTATAAAAATTTGAAAAATTTTAGCGATAGACAAGACCGTGAAAGAGAACGAGGAGAAGAGGTTAAGGAGGAGGAGGAGGATGGAAAAAGGGGGAGGAGAATGAGGATATGGAGATTAGTTATTCTCAGGTTATAAGTGTATTCGAAATACATACATACGTATATACATACACTCACTCCGATATCCCATAAGGGTAGGCAGAGACTATAGTACATACATACACACAATCACACCTCTTTCCCATTGGGGTAGGCAGAGATCACTTTTTTCCAAATTTTCGTTTAATATAGCAAAGTGGATATCTGCAGTTCCAAATACTTTTACCAATATGTTACAGATTATTTCAATTTTTACATTCTGAATGCTTTTCCGCACCCATGTTTGCTGAAGGGATTAGGTTGGATGTTCATAGGTTATAGTAATCATAGAGTGCCTCTAAACTTCAGTTGATAGTCATCAAAGAATAGAAGGAAGCAATGATATTCAAAATACGTACATATATAGTGATTTTGGTTGATTTATAATGTAACGGAACGCGAAAGCGATGGACTCACTACTTCTAAATTATTATCATCATCAGCTTATTTAACTCCTCTATTGGTTCTAGATCTCCGCTATTAAAGTGAACCATTGCAATATCTATGCTTTAAAATTGGAGAGCGAAGCTAATGAGTTTTGATTCTCAAGTCAATACTGCTGAACATAATATTGCTGCTGAGAGACGCTTTGTGAAACCTATTATGAGAGATGAATTGACACAATTATTTGTTGAGATAATACAACAAACAGGTGATAAGTGTTTCAGAAGACACGTAAAAGAGTCACAACTAGAATCTGAATGAAATAGATTTCATAAGAACGATGTGAAGGTAGTCTATCATAAAAACTCGTCTTTGGGTTTTATTCATTGCAATAGAATTAAGTTCGAATTGATTTGAGATAATGTTTCGATGAAGATACATTATCTAGTCATTACTGACCCATCTACTCTCTCATTGCAGGGCACGAATCTCCTCTCAGAGTGAGAGGAATTAGACTATAGTCCATTACTCTGTCCTAATGAGGGTTGGCAGACATCACACGCGACACCGCCGAGAAAATCTCTTAGGCATATAAGTTTCCTCGCGACGTTTTCCTTTTGAAGCGAGCTATAATTAATTAATTATTAATACGCACACATTTTCGAAAAATTAAAGGTTCGCGCCTTGAATTCGAACTTTCAATCTAAGACTTGGAATACTTGGCCATACTGCTCTATTATACGTAGTAATTAATTATAATTACATTTGCAGATCTTAAGACAGTTCAAGTCTGAATAGTCTGAATAGCCTTGTTGTATGGCACGGGCACAATAATAGCGTCACTTCATTTTGTGGCGACACATTATATGTAATTCGATTTTGCTTACTATACAAAACATTGTGACCGGGCGACTGGACACGTTCTCACGCCAGTCGTCGCCCGCCATCCGTATCGTCAGGTCGATTAAACGGTAGCTACCATGTAGTCAAGATATTTCATCATGAAGAATCCTTGAACCAAGCTCATAAGATTGGTAAATTCTTTTCCCGTGGCTACTGTAAGAATTAGCTAAGGAACCAGAGTAAAGGGTATATAAGCTTTATCCTACTATTCAATCAAAATTTACTGCTATTTTCAAAACTCCTGCCAGGAGTAGAGATTATAGAAAATTTGTCCATTTTACGGAGAAGATTCGGGGTTTTTCACGAGCTGTGATGGTGATGAAATCTGAATATTTGATGTTTCTAATTTAAATAACATACGCATATAAGTTTCACTATGTACTTGATAAATTTGCCATTAAATTGACGATAAAAATATATATTAAGGACGCAGACGTAATATTGATGGTTGAAAATTATCGAAATATTTCACACCTCGTCTGATAACAAGTGTACGTGCCATTAAAAGTACTGAATCAGGCACCAGTAACAAATACGTTCTAATGTGATGTGTACACGGAATTAGAGCCTTTTCCTATTAAGGTGGCCGGTAGAAATAGTGTGCTGGTCGCGTCCGTGTTGCCGTATTGACATAAGCGATATTAGTTTGTATCTGTTAGTAGTAAGTCATGAACAGTCCGGTGGGTATTTCTCAGATGATATCATACTTATTTGATATCCTGAAAACTATTCAGGTAACGATTGACGACGACTCTATTATTGCTGTTACGTCGTAAGAGCTCTTAACAAAGCTAGATATGTCTTCGTCATATCATTATCGAGTCCGCTTAATTTATTATGATGTATATACGAATGTACAATGTAAATTTTTAAAAGTATATACATTGACGCCGGTATCTCATAAGGGTAGGCAAAGACCACTGTTCGCCACATATTACGATCCTGATACACCTTTATCGCCTTATCCACATTTATATACATATCTTTTCATACACTTTCGTCAATTAAGAGTGCTCTAAACTTGACCTTTTTGAATAAGTTATAGGTTTTCAGAGCGCCCTCTTCTGACACTTCCACTCACATTGGAGCATACCTTCCTACATTATTGTCATCACATCATACTTCAACTTACATAGATCCCTTATCACGCTGTTCCTCAATCGATCTCTCAGGGTGATTCCACCGCAGACTTGCACTGCATTGATACGACTTTCGTTCTTCTTGGCCATAACTGCGATTCATCGCCGTACATAAGTATAGATAGCAACACACCATTATGTATAGCCAGTCTAGCCTTTCATGAGACTAACTGACCACACATTACGGAGTGCAGGGCACCATTCACTTTATTACCCGCAGTCGATCTCGTTCCGATATCACCTTGATTCGTCTTAGTGCTATAATGGTGACTTTTAAAGTTAGCACGATGCCTGCTGTGATGTGTTCGGCTGCAATCCTTTCGATAGCACAAGGCCTTGACCCGTTGCGATCCTATGAAATCTTTTGCACTCCACTAGTTTTATTTGGTCTTAATCCTCTTTATACCGGATCCACAATATAATAGAACATAGTTTAGATTAGGTTGCATATTATTAATGTTAAAGAGTCGATCGAGACTTATGGTTTGGAATGTGTTCGCCCTAGGTTTCCAATTCCATGTCATGTACACGCTGTGGCGCTGAACAGATTCATTTATTATAATAATTATATAATATTGTGATACCGATATAATAATAACGTCATTCCATCTCTTCCCGTGAGTCCTGTGAGAGGACCTGCTGAGGGATGCACCAGGATAATGATCAGCAGCGTTACCCTGTTATTCAATCAAAATCTGCTGCGACCTCCGAGACTCCTGCTGAGGGTGAATATTGTGGCGAATTCCTCCTTTAAAAGGCGGAGGCCCATTTCCAGCAGTGGGCTTCCGCGGACTGATGATCATTGCGGACACATTTTTCCCCACTTATATTGATCTAAGGGGCCATCCATAAATCACGTTACACGTTAGGGGGGTTATCAGGGTTCACCAAAATGTGACATTGTGCGACAACGGGCAGGGGGTCAAAAGTTTTGTGACGTTACATGTCAAAATTTAAAATATTCAAACGCAAAATGTATACGTGAATAAAAAAAAATATGAACTCGATCTATATTTATTAAGTTTAGGTAGGTCGTCGGCGAGTACTCGCTCGCTGTCCTGAGTAAAATTGAAAAATATGTGATGTCACACCAGGGGGAGGGGGTTTCAAACATGTACCTGTGACAAGGACAGGGGTGGGGGGGGGGGGGGGTTTAACGTAAAATTCGTATGACGTAATTAATGGATGGCCCCTAACCCCAAATTAAGATTTTCAGTATCTTGGGCACAAGACATACAAATACATATATAAATAAACATCTGTCTCGGGTACAAACATTCGTACAAAGGTCGCCTGGAAGGGATCGTCTTTAGCGACAAGGCCGCCCATTATAACACTTTTCGTATTTGTTTTTTTTTTTCTGTAATTAATTGTTTTTATGTGTCAATAAAGAGTTATCTATCTATCTATTCGTGCTTATCACAGAAAGTTATTCCTACCAGGATTCGAACCCAAGATCAATTGGCTCAGAAAGTAGGGTAACTATTACTGAACTAATCAGTCAATTTAGATGCTTGTTAGTTCTATGAAGGTCTTTAATCGGCCCTAGAGAGCTGCAAAGATATTTCTTAATAAACCCGAATATTTTTTCAATATCCCTTGTACTCTCGCCAATAAAACATAAGGCGCCCGTAAGAATATTGAATATTTTCAATAATAACTATAGAGTTCAAGTTATTGAATATATTTAATAATAACTCCATGTTCACTGGCTATTTTACATAAGCTGGAGTTGAAATAATTAAAATAAAAACGGGTTGAATTAAGGTTGACTTTGTGGTTGTGAACTACCTTTTACATAAGCAGTTAATATAATTTTAGTGAAACGCGGAAGTTGGAATTACGTTTAAAACATCTCTAATCACGTTTTGGTGCACGAGCGTGAAGTAATGTACACGAATATCCTGGAATTAGCGTTAGTCTACAATAGTATGTG
>WUAW01037453.1:0-12128 GCA_017165845.1 Thaumetopoea pityocampa | reverse complement strand
CCTAAATATGTATGAATGTGGATGAGGAAAGAGAGGTGTCTTAGAATAGGAAGGAAAAGAAGGAATAGGAAGGATAGGGAGCCTTGAGCACAGGCGCGGGGTGGCCAACCTCTCAGTGTTCTACAGGCTACATTTTGAAGAGTGTGCACAGGAATTACACGATTTAATTCCTCTGTCCCCCTTTCACCATCGGACTACTAAGGGCTATCACCACTACCACGTAGATGTCCCTGCTACCCGTACGAAGCGATTTGCTTCTACGATCATAATACGTGCAGCCAAAGACTGGAATAATCTTCTTGAGTGAGAGTTTCCGTCCGATTACAATGTAGGTGTCTTTAAGACGAGAGTGAATAGGTTTTTATTAAGCTAGTACGTTTTACCACCTTAGGTTACATCGCCGCTTACCATCAGGTGGGATTGTAGTCCAGTATTGGCTTATAAAAAAGTATTCTTCAAGGTTAATTTGCACTGCGGTTACTAGATAAACTCAAATGTATCGATAGCTGATACTACCAAGTGTAATAGTGAGCTCTATTAATAAGGATTTCTATAAAATACCTCTGGACCATAATTCCCAAAGTGGTCCAGGTGGACCCCCAGGGGTCCACGGGAGACTCGACGGGGGGTCTACGTTGGCGTAGGCAAATTTTCATAGTTAGATCTAATCTTCACATTTTTTGTCGAGTTTTGAGAATATGGTAGAAATGTAGCTGCAGGGGGTCCACCGGACCCAGCTAAATTTTGAAAGTGGTCTATGAGAAAAAAGTCTGGGAACCTCTGCTCTAGACTATCATCATCATACAGCCCACAGACTGGACACTACTCCTCTAATGATCGCCGCACCGTGCGGCTATGAACCTATTATTGATTGACTCTACAACACCACGACAAAGCCTTATTGATGCAGCGAGTTGACGCACAGTGATGACGTGGTTTATTATGATGACGCAGACGCTAGACATTCCTATAGGAAATACAATTGTGTTAACGACTGTGTGAGTGAAAGCTGCTCATGCTCAAGAAGTGGTATTGTGATTAGGTAATTGTTTAAGGATGAGCGCGTTTCGAATGATGAAACAAATATACCGGGCAAATGTGAGTGGGAAGAGTCGAAAGAGGGCGCCCAGGAAAATCTACCTTGATCAAATCAACAGCTTGTTTCAAAACGGTCAAGTTCGTAGAACACTTAATCGACCAGAGAGGTGTTTCAGGATCGTGCTATGTGGCCAATTTTGGTCTCTGCCTACTGTTGTGGGATACCAGCGTTAATATACTCGTATGTATATATGTATGTCATTTTTATATATAATTTTAAAATTATAATATTTTTTTATTTTGCTCAGTTGTACCAGATAAAATTGTAATCCTTTTTATCGGATGGAGAAAGGGCTTCTTACTCCTTAATACGTGTTATTACATAACCTAAAAGGTTAAGTACAAAAAGGTCAAGTTCGTACCACTCTTAATCGACGAAAGCGTATCAAATGTGTATGAATGTGGATGAGGGAAGAGAGGTGTCTCAGGATCGTCGTAGTATGTGGTGAAGTGTGCTCTCTACCTACTGCTGTGGGATACCGGTGTGAGTATATGCATGTGCATAACCTACCCAGGGCAACATTAATTCGCCTGTTTACTTATAGATATTTTATAGTACCTACCCACACTGTTATCATTTTTCTCTTCATTCGATTATTTTGTTGTTAATCAATTTCTTTAATATATTAACGAAATTTTTAATTTGTCTCAGGTACTAAAGAAGAGTTATTTTTTGCATCATATCTAGTAACACTAAAGTAACAGAGGTAAAATGTGTTTGTATGCGCAAGATCAGGAAACATTGAATGGATTCTTAATTTTTTTTTTTATTAATAAATACGCTAGGTACCCTATCTTTCAGTTACAAAATATACCTATGTTTTATTTTGTTAAGCTTAATTTTTTTCAGTTTCAAATCCACGCGGGTGGAGCCGCGGGCAACGTATATGCCTGTATTAATACTCACATTTAAATCTTCGTCATGATCAACCCGTGCATTTGTCATAATCTCCGCGGTTGGCAGGCGTGTTGGAGGTAGCAGCAGGGCTCGGTCTAATAACACGATAACGCCACTGCCCATGATCCTGGTTCATTCCTCAGCTGGTTCTCACGGCATCCACGTGGAGAGATGGAGTGACGCTATTATTACGCCGGCGCCACGCAGCGTACATTTAAGTAGTGAACATAAAATATCCCGTTACAGCGATTCGATCTTTGGTCCCTGTTTCGCCATAAAAAATGCAATAAACTATGAACCGGCCAGTCCGAACAGGATATTATGTAGATTGGGGTAGTTCACTGAATCGTCAACATACTGCCGAGATGTCTACCGAAGATGTAAGTTACAGTTCATATACACTAGATTTTGCCCGCGGCTCCGCCCTCGTGTATGTCGGTTTTCCGCTAGAGGAAAAATATAAAACCTCTAATAACCACTTTTACTTGACCTCTCGTACCTTAACGGTGGCTACTAAAACAGGGATCAAGCTGTATCTTCAATTCTACTGGACCGACTTTGATGAAACATGCTGCAATATTTAAATCGGAACAGTACTTAAGACTGTAATGGTTTAGCCAAAATCTACCCGCTAATTTTTGCGTGGAGCCCGAACAAACAAACAAACATCGATGTATTTGATTTCAGAAGCCCTTAATTAGTCGATCTGAATAGATTGTTTTTAAATATCTTTGATTTTTGAAAATGTGACAGTTAACAATTTTATAACAGTATAGACTAAATTTTTCCCGCAGCTCAGCCCGCGTGTATGTCAGCTTTCCGCTACATGGGAAATCCCGAAACTATCATAGATTTATATAAAAAGCCTGAACAACCACTTTTACTTGAGCTCTCGTAACTTAACGGCGGCTACTAAAACAGGGATCAAGTTGTACCTTCAATTCTACTGAATGGATTTTGATGAAACATGCCGCAGTATTTTAGTCGGAATAGTACCTTTAAGACTTTTACAGTTTAACCAAAATCTACCCGCTGGTTTTTGCGTGAAGCCCGAACAAACAAACAAACATCGACGGATTTGGATTCAGAAGCCCTTAATTACTCGATTTGAGCAGTTTGTTTTTAAGTATCTTTGATTTTTGAAAATGGTTGAAAACCCGTTGGTTTTTGTGTAAAGCTCTAACAAATAAACAAAACGTCTTGATTGATATACCTTGACAGGTGTCGTTAGATTTATCTTAACCGTGAGGGTAACACTGGGTATACAAAAATTATAAAAAAATAACGCAGTCGGGTTTATTGCTTTTTCAATAATTAAGTTAGTTTTAGACTACCACGAGTCTAGCAAACGAAAGAGCAGAATTCCATAATTATTTTTACACAGCCTAAAACTACAAAAATTTCATATCGATCGGGTCACAGTGGAAATAACATATAGCAGCTGGAATATCAAGGATCTATAGTAATATATAAGGTCGGTCCAAAAGTTCGTGCACGTTAATAGCATGCACGGGATTCGCTGTGACTCACTGCCAGGTCAATAAGGTTTTGAACCCGTCGAAACTTGTCGTCGCTCGACTAATGTATTAGTCAGTTTGTCACCAATTTACGTAAAGATCCGATGCATAGAAAATAGTACCCATAGAAAATGAAAATCGATAATCAACACAAACGTGCTGTGTTATATTTTTTATTTTCGAGTGGCGAATCTGCCAGATCGGCAGCGATAAAAATTAATAGTGTACACGGCCAAAAACGTCCTTGAATGGAGACCACGTACTAGCAAGCGCAGTGTGGGACGGCCACCTACGAGATGGACCGATGACCTGGTGAGGATCGCTGGGTCTCGATGGATGCAGGTGGCTATGGACCGGTCGCGCTGAAATTCGATTGGAGAGGTCAATGTTCAGCAGTGGACGGGCTGAAATGATGATGATGGTGGACATACTATCAGTGTGAGGACTGCCCAGAAATGGTTTAAAAAATTTAAAGTTGGAGAAAGCAGCGTTTATCACGAACCCCGTTCAGGAAGTCCTGTTAATTTTGATAACGACGTTCTTAAAAATCTTGTGGAGTCAGAACCACAGTTAACAGTGGATCAGATCGTAGAAAGGATGTATTCATTTCATGGAACAGTCTTTCGTCATTTAAAGAAGATGAGGAAAGTATCCAAGCTTAGAAAATGGGTACCGCATGAGCTGTCCGAAGCCAATTTCCAGCAGCGAATAAACATCTACTACTACTTCCCTTTTATCGCGCTTCGAAAGAAAGCCATTTTTATACCGTTTGATAACGGGTGACGAAAAATGGATTATTTATCATAACGTCATAAAAAAAAACAGTGGAAAGATAAAGATAAGTAGCCAATTCCAACAGCAAAAGTGTCTTATCATCCTAAGAAGATACTTTTAAGTGTTTGATGGGGTATGTATGGTATGACTTATTATGAACAGTGAACAACTGTGTAGTTTAAACTTAGAGTTGATTAAAAAACGCTTGCCATTAGTGATTATCAAGAAAGTGTTATTTCATCATGACAACGCTCGACCGCACGCGGCTCGAACAACGCTGCAAAGAATTACTGAATTTAATTGGGAGCATTTGCCGCATCCTGCTTACTGCCCGGATATTGGCCCAAGTGGTTTTCACTTATTTCGTGTCCTACAAAATTATTACTCGGGAAAAAGTTAAATTCTGAACAGGACGTACGAAATTAACATTCAACATACTTTGCATCAAAACCAGAATTTTTTCTACAGCAATGGAATTAGGAAGCTACCTGCAAGATGGCGAGAAAAATTGTAGATAGTGGAGGAAAATATATCATTGATTAAAATATTACATTGTGTTTTATGTAAACTATTTAAAAATTTCCCAGAATTGCGCACGAACTTTTGGATAGACCTGATATATTGTAATTGAATCGTTTGCTTGGCAGGTCAGTTAGGGTCACCTTGGGTGTTCAGTTATACGAACCGTCTATCTATACAATATATCATGGAACGAGATTAGCATTTATTACATAATGTATTATTGATTATCTATACATATATGACTGATTCATCAACGCAGTGCTTAAAATCCGCTGGGCCTACAAACTTGAAATTTTGGCAATTGATACCTTTTATGTTATAAGCATCCACTAAGAAAGAATTTTTGAAAATGAAAGAAATGAAAGAAAAACAATTTTGACTGCACGGATAGCTCAGTGGTTTAAGTGGTCGCTTTTCCACTGCGCTGTCGAGTGTTGTGGGCTCGTTCCCCATACGGGAGAACAACCTTGTGTAATCCACAAATTGTTGTTCTGAGTCTGGGTGTTCTGTTTTCCCGTTATTTGAATCTTTGTAAAGTCTCCGCGACACAGGAATTTAATCCATTAGGATTAAATTCCTGTGTCGCGGAGACTTTACAAAGATTCAATTTACAAAGATTTTTTTACAAAGATACTTACTACAACTTTACAAAGATTACTTTGTACTTTACAAAGATTTTTTTTTTTTTGTTAAGACACCTCCTGCATTAACAGGTGTCTTAACAAAAAAAAAAAATTCAGTACAAGCACAACAAATAGAGTTAACAAAAGAAGAGAGCAAATAAAATATACAAAATTAAAATATACAGAGTGGATTGATTTACAATCCCAATATCCTAGTTATTTTATTACGTGCCTGTCCAAAAAGACCCCGACGCACCTTGTTGCTGCAGCACAGACAGATTAAAACATCCGGTGTTAGGGCGCTGGTATTGTGATGGGGTTCTCTTATTCACCGCGGCCAGCATCCGATATAACTTGTCAATTTGTTCGAGTCAAATTCTACACCTTCTACAAAATGTCTATGGGTGGCAGTAGCCACTTACCATCAGATGAAGTGCTTACTGGATTTTGTTAAAACCGTTATACAATAAAAATAATATATGCGCACGAAAGTATTGAATTTTGCCCAAATGAAAGTAACATACCTAATAGATTTAACAGAACTTTCTAGAAGCGCTTCACCGAAATGTTACAATAATATAGGGCCTTTGTTACATCCCTTATATAATAAATAATGGTAATTCTTCGTAAAGTTTTGCCCAAATGAAATGCCCAAAAGAATTCAACAGAACTTTCTAGAAACATTACACCAAAACGTTACAATAGTATAGTATCTGTAATGTATCTGTAATATACCCATACCAATTTAATGATGTGAAAAGATGTTCCAAAGTTACATGGTAATTCGTCATAATATATAATACCTTTATTTTTGGGGTTCTGTGTTCAAAGTAGTTCCCCCATTATAGTTACGCCATACACTACGGTCCGCTTATACATAGTCGTATTTTACATAAAAATTCTATTCAAAAATGATTAAGCCTTAAACAAGGCTTAAACAGACACATTTAAATACGTTTAAACATTTATACTCGCTACATAAATATATATTAAAATAATGAAAATAAATTTTCAAGGCTGCCTTCCTTCCATATATGAATAGGGAGAATGAAAAAGGAATTGCGAATTTGTCATTTTACTTATTTTAGTTTGTGTCGGTCGACACAAATATTGAGAAATACTGAAAAAGTTTCGACTAGACTGGTATCACATAGACTGGAAATATTTTTCCTCTCACTTTAATACGTCATACTATAGTCAAATAGTTTACGAGATATATGTATAATGCATTTGGATAAATACAAGTTACAAAACTGCATACAAAATTATATAAATCAACAGCAAAAAAAATATCTTTATTCTTTGTTTATACAGTTGTCTTTTTTTTAATTATGCTCGCCAGACTACGAAACCCAATACTGCCAGTAGTTGCAGACACACTTGACCGGTTCATTTTAAATGACCTTTACGGGTCGTAACTGCGTTACCCTTCGGCTTATGTCATACGGGATTAGTTTAGTACGAGTAATGTGTGGAACAAATTATTATGTTTGAATAATGGTTCTGAGGAATTCTTTTCGCGATAAGAATCATTGGACTGGGAGAAATAATAGTTCGGATGCTTAAAGGATTAAGTCGTTCTATTGACCGATAGCGAGGCTGAGCCATATTTCGACACTGTCGTAGAACAACGCCACGCCCAAATGGGTACTTTACAGGAGAGCAGCTTAAAGTTTGGACTCGAATATCTCTGCATATTTTTTTCCCCTAAACGATTTAATTAATAATAACTTATAATTAGCATAGAGAAATATGCAGATATATGCAAGTCTAAAACGACAGTGTCGGTCTGTTTGATATCGAGCGTTAATTCTATAATATAATAGAAATAGACAGATTATCTGATAAGTATGTACTCATAACTGGTACATATAAATTGGTTTTAGGGACTAAGTTCAAATTAGGCACCATACTTCCTTCCGCTAATCCCAGTAAATCTAAATATCAAATCAATCTCTGACCAGAAATCTAATCATAATCGTCTTCATCAGCCCGTCGAAATTCGCTACAGGATTCGCTTCCTTCTAAATAAGAAGGAATTTGCTATAACGTCCACGCTTCAGGCATCTTGGCAGGCAGGCATCTTGGAAATCGCAGTAGATTTTATTGAATAACAGGATAACGCTACTGCCCATTACCTTGGAACGTTCTCTCATATTATCTCATAGCAAATTTACAGGCATCTAAAATCATAACCTAATTTAATATCGGATTAATCTCTGATCAGGTGAAATGAAGATGCACACAGTTATATACCGAAAAAATACTGCAAAAATATAATATCTTTTCTTACACATCTTGGGCGGGTAGTCAAACAGGTCAAACTGATATGCGTAGTGGGCAAAATTCGCGAAAAATTGCGCGTTGGAAATCTAGACACATATACATTGACATATTTCAATAAAATCGCAATAATTTATAGCATATAATATATTACAAGTACATTCAAATAGCTAAATATATCCGGCCCGCAAATAGACAACAGTTCTCGAGACAGGTATTTTTACCCGCCCCCGTGTGTTAAGATTCCTGTTTATGTCCAATGAGTTATGGTGTATTATGGTGGTGGTGAATTATGGTGGAGTCTTCTTCTTCTTCTATTTTTCATAGTTACAATCGGCTGCGAATTCGCGCCATTTCTGCCAGTGTCGAGTGTATATATAATTTTGAAGTTATACAATATTCTTCAAGTTAACCATAAAATATTGGTGTGTCACATTTTTTTGCTTCCTGGGAGTTTTGAAGTCAATCCGACGAGTACCACTTTGACCAGGCAGATTTGCCGCAGGTCAATGCCTTGAAAAAATACGGTCGCTTTGCTATGTTAGTCACAGTTTATATCATCACAATAAACTAATGTAAATCATTAAAATGCAACTTCAAGTGATGCTTCAGTCGAGTTGCCGCCAAAACTCCGACTATACCCTGACCCCTCTCATTGTGAGAGGGGATTCGTGCCTTGCAGTGGGCCATCAGATGGGATGTTGTTTACGATAATGGTGTTCAAAGCCCAGCTCTTTTGGGCGAGTGCATTATATCGGAATATCTCAACTTAATGGAGTTCACAGCTGACATGTGTTACTTATTGCATCCAAAAGATTATTGAAACCCAAGCGCTGACGTAACCCAATTAATTTAGCGAAGTCTGCCAATATTAGCTTCGAGTATCGTGTGCCTCCGAGATTGAAACAACGATGTTTATATGTATGGTAGCCTCTGTTTGACAATATAGTTATACACATACGTACATACATATAGTCACGTCTTTTTTCCCTAGCTCTCCGTCCTGAAATTGAACCCCGGTCTCCTGCGTGACAATCAGGGTTACTGACCACTATACTACCGAAGAATTGGGGTAGGCAGAGACCACTTCTTTCCACTTTAATGTAGCAAAGTGGCTATCCGTTGCCCACTTTTCGCCCACGCGGGAAACGAGACGTGTTGGATGGTGAACCACGACGCCGTCATTTTATAAGGTTTAAAAGTGTTACTCATTGCGTTCTCACGGCTTAGTGGAGAGGAAAGGAAAGGGTTTGAGGTAGGAAAGGTGTATTGAGTAAGGAATATGTAATTTGGGGAAAGAACTATAGGATATAGGATACTATTATCACGGAAGGAATAGGAAGAGACAGTAGTAGCTCGGGGGACCGGGGTCGCTTACCCGCATGCTTAAGTCTATTTGTCGGACAGGCCAAAAGACTAAGTACTCCCTGACTATGCCGACATAATAATAGCATCACTCCATCTCTTCCTGTGTATGTCGTGAACCAGCTACGGGACGTACCAGCATAATGGATAGCAACGTTATCCTGTTATTAAATCAGAATCAACCGCGACCTCCGAGAGGCTTGCCAAGCGTGCAGATTATGGCAAATATCTCGTTTTTTAAGGAGAAGACCTTTGTCCAACAGTGAACTTCCGAGTGCTGATGACGACGACGATGTATTTTTAAATAATTAAACTATAAATATATAGATAGATCGTGTACTCTTTATTGTACACCAATTAATAACTAATTATTTACACAACATAACAATACAAAGGTGTACATTGGGCGGTCTCATCGCAGACAGCGATCTCTTCCAGACGACCTTTAAATATTGTGGGATGAGTACATTTTGACATATCTTCTGTGAACTGACAGTCGGTACTGTCATATGTCAGTTTACAAGAGATAGGGAAAAGAAACGACCTGTATAAGAGAACAGCAGTTGTAACAGGCCGATGTTGACGCTAATAGGCCGTTTTTTTAGTCAATGATCATCATTGTTATCATCAACCTTTGAAACACACAGAACTCACACACACCTATCACATAGACACCCTCCTTAAAAGGTGGGGTTTGCTATAATCTTGGACGTAGATTTCGATTGAAGAACAGGGTAACCCTGCTGTCCATTATCCTGGTGCATACAATACTTTAGCTGATTCTCTCCTCTATGCTGTTATAAAATTGTTAAATGTCAAATTATGTAAATCAAAAATATAAAAAAGTCTACTCAGATCGACTAATTAAGGGCTTCTGAATCCGAATTCGTCGATGTTTGTTTGTTTGAACGAGCTTCACGCAAAAACCAGCGGGTAGATTTTGGTCAAACTGTTACAGTCTTCTTCAGTTCTTCCGACTTAAACACTGCGGCATGTTTCATCAAAATCGCTGTGATAGAATTGAAGATATAGCTTGATCCCTGTTTTAGTAGTCGCCGTTAAGGTACGAGAGTTCAAGTAAAAGTGGTTTTAAGGCTTTTTATATAAATCTGTGATTGTTTCGAGATTTCCTATGTAGCGGAAAACCGTAATTAACGCGGGCGGAGACGCGGACAAAAGCTAATTCTTTATATTTATGCAGTGATAATGTGTTTGTGCGGAATTAAGGATAACCTTTATTTCTGATTTTATTTATCTTTAACCAGTCACTCTCCACTGCTGGGTATACAGTTCTGGCCACTAATGTTTCCGGATACTGAACATGGTCCGTTGCTCATCATATATGCCTTTTCTCGTCCAACTCTGGTCGTTAACCGGTAGACCCCTTGCTACTATATTTCTACCATATTCCCAAAACTCGACGAAAAATGTGAAGATTAGATTTAATTATGGAAATTTGCATACGCCAACGTAGACGTCCGTCGAGTCTCCCGTGGACCCCTGGGGGTCCACGTGGACCACTTTGGGAACTATGGAGCTAGACTAACGACGTTCTACAATCTATTTAAGACGTGGTCTCCACTTAATAACTAAATTACTTCAACAGTCTTCTCTTCCTATTATAGCTTAAGCGTTACACTGACACATCAGCTTACTAGTCTGGGGGGATTTGTTTGCCTTTACCGTTATTAGATTCTAGCGACTGATTTTGCTGCACAATTAAGAACGATACAATCATTAAGAAGAATCAGCATAATCTCCAGCCCTTGGAAGACTACTGCTGGTCGTAGACCTCATTAAAAAGGAGTAATCTCCACTCTTGTCAGACGTCATGGAAATCGCAGTAGATTTTGATTGAATAACAGGATAAGGTTGGTTTTCATTGCATCAAACCATGTTTAAAAAAAAGGGTTTAATTTAAAAATTGTATTTATCCGTTGCTTAAATTGTTTCCCTATAGTGACTATCAAACATACTTTAGAAGCTGAGTTTAATAAAACAAAACGCTTTAACACAAAGGATTTTTTTCGTACTCGTAAATTAATGACTCAGTCCATATTGTCTCGCGTTCTAACCAAGTTGAATCATGGCCATCCAGCAGGATGTCATCATCCAGGTTCATGTCGTTATCATAAGAAAAAAGGTTATAACAATTTTTTTTTAGATAATATAACATAGAATATGTATAAAATATAACATAGAATATCTATAAAATATAACATAGATTATGTATAAAATATAAGATAGAATATCTATAAAATATAACATAGAATATGTATAAAATATAACATAGAATATCTATAAAATATAACATAGATTATGTATAAAAAGGCGTATCAACTTATATTCATTTTATGTGGTACATTGGTTGTGTAGTGTTGTTAGGCACGGCTTACCATCGAAGGGCCGTGGGTTCGATCCCGATCGCGTACCACTGGGTTACTATTTGTAATTCACGTACGATCTACACCAATGTACTTAACGGAGAAGGAAAACTTCGTGAGGAAACCTGCATGCTCGCATTGGTAATGTCAAGTCTACCAACCCGCACTAGGCCAGCGCGGTAGACTACTGCCTAATCCCTCTCGTAATCATAGAAGATTCGTACCCCTGTAGTGGGGATGGGAATGATTCATTTTATCATTTTTATTTGGTTACAATAATTGCCCGATGTGTCCATCTTAAGACAGCAGATAATACGCCGTTTTATTGTCATGTCCATGATGATGCCCTCATTAGCTACTTTGTACGTTACTCATTCGAATGTGATCGCCTCACGTTTGAGTCTGTCACGTATCGTCTCGTTGACTTTCTATTTTCCATGCTACAACCAGTTTGCACATAATCGTGAGTTTTGTTATACATTATGTATGTTTGATTAATCTCGATTATAATAACAGACACGACTCTTTTGAACACTTAAAACACAATAATAAATGGTTTAGTCGTTTAAAAAAGATGAGCGAGATACGAAACAAATATACCGGGTAAATGTGAGTGCAAGTATCGGAAGAAGGCGCCCAGAAAAAACATACCTTGATCAAATAA